>ML330451.1:0-25291 GCA_005239505.1 Nicotiana paniculata | reverse complement strand
AGATTTATATTTGCAACGCCCGTTTAGTCTTTATAGAAGACATAGTTGAGCGTGATCATCTTCCATGTAGGGTTCAAGTTGTTCAATTGATGGTTGCTGTTTGCTTTTCCGGTTGGCCCGGTTTAGGGCCTTGAAAACTTTCTTGGGGTCTGATAAGGCTTCAATTACTTCACCAGTTCTCGATGAGCTTCTAGGCATGAACCTTTACAACCAAGTTAGCAAACGTTAAATGTCAATGTATAAATGAAAATTTGAAGAAAATTGACTATATTTAAGAATTTTGTATTTCTTCCAACTTCAATTGATAACACCGTTAGTTCCCCCGCAACATCGCCAAAATTTGATCATGCTCAACGATGTCTTATAGAAATACTAAACGGGCGCTGCAAATATAATCCGGGGTATTACGCCCAGAGTTGATCCCACAGGGAATTTACGTATCAATCAATCCTTCAGAATACGCAACTTTTACTTAATCAATTTTCTCAAGACTTTTGAATATCAATTGATAATGTTTTACTATTTCTACTGACAAAATTAATAAACTAATGATTAACTAACAATATGGTGTAAAAAATTATAATAAAGGTCTAAGGTTATGGTTTCCCCCGTCAGTGAAATTCTTTCTTGGATACTTCCTATAGTTTGATTAGTTGCCTCTATCAATCATGAACACTTNTGATGTTTTTCAAACAACTACCTAAATATGCACTCTCTCTCAAGTAGATACATAATAAATAGGAACAACTAATTGAGGGCCTTTCAATCAACAACAACAAGAACGTAGTTGAACAAATAGAGTTTAATCAACCAATCAAAGCTATATTAATATCACAATAAGTTCATCCCCCAACGGGTTCCACCAAAATCCTAGATTAAAGAAATTAGCTACTCATGCTCATAATAATCAAATCCAAAATAACTTGCATAATTAAATTACAATAATGAATAAAGGATTTTAAAATCAATGTTTTGCTTTGCTGAGTAGTATTCCACACGCTTCTCTTGTCTCTAATGGCATCCCCAAAGTTATGTTTTTGGGTCTATTTATATGTTTGGGATAAACCCTAAACGTGTAGGATACTTCTAGTCAAACCGAGAAACACTTAAAATCTTCAAAACTCGGAATGGGCCGAACCAGGGACCAGGCGTTACAGGCCAAACGCCTGGCCAGGCCTGGCGTTATGGGTCAAACGCCCCTTAAACGCCTGGTCTTACCAGGCTTTATAGCCTAAACGCCCGGCTAAAGCCTGGTATGACCAGGCTTTACAGCTCAAACGCCCAGCTATAGCTGGGTTCACTCCTTTTTGACTCTTGAGCGTATTTTTGACGTTTATACATCCATTTAGCTCGGCTTCCATCTCCAATTCACCTACACATGAATTGACTCCATTATGCACATAAAGAAGTGTATTTTTATCATTAACGCACATAAAATATAAGGCACATAATGCGTTAAACCATGAATTATAGCCACACATCAACAGTTTTGTTCATCGATTCGGCCTGTTCGTTCCCACTAGGGTGATACAATGTTGATAATATCCTTTTTATTTTATGGTCTTCGAGAAATTTCGTCACTTTGTTGCCGATAAATTGCTTTCCATTGTCATACACTATTTCAGTGGGTATTCCAAATCGACATACGATGTGATCCTAGACGAAGTCTATAACCTCTTTCTCTCTCACTTTCTCGAACATGTGTGCTTCAACCCATTTAGAGAAATAGTCAGTCATAAATAAAATGAATTTAGCTTTACCTGGGGCCGATGACAGAGGGCCGACGATATCCATCCCCCATTTCATGAATGGCCATGGGGATAGGACCGAATGAAGTTGTTCTCCGGGTTGGTGGATCATCGGTGCAAAACTTTGACATTTATCACATTTTCGAACAAATTCCTTAGAGTCTTTTTCCATGCTATCCCAGTAGTATCCTTCTCTAATGACTTTGTGAATCGGTGATTCGGTGCCGGAGTGGTTCCCACAAGTGCCTTCATGGACCTCTCATAAAACATAATCGGTGTTTCCTGGTCCTTAACTTACTGCCAGTGGTCCATCGAATGTCCTTCTGTGTAATATTCCATCTTCTCCCAATGTGAATCGAGCAGCTTTGGTTCGTAGGGCCCTTGACTCTTTAGGGTCCGATGGGAGCTTTCCGTTTTTCAAGTATTCAATATATTTATTCCTCCAATCCCAGGTCAAGCTTGTAGAGTTGATCTCGGCATGACCTTCCTCGATCACGGATCTCGAGAGTTGAATGACAGTCCTCGAGTTGATTTCATCTTCCTCGACCGATGACCCCAAATTTGCAAGTGCATCGACCCCACTTTTTTGTTCTCGAGGCACATGTTGTAAAGTCCATTTTTTGAAACACTGCAACTTTACCTGCAACTTGTCTAAATATCTTTGCATTCTATCCTCTCGAACTTCGAAGGTTTTGTTTACTTGGTTCACCACCAGTAAAGAGTCACACTTAGCTTTAATGATTTCTTCTCCCAAGATTTTAGCTAGCTTGAGACCTGCAATTATGGCCTCATACTCGGCCTCGTTGTTACTCAACCTAGAAGTTTTGATAGATTGCCTAATAGTGTTACCCGTGGGCGGCTTCAAAATGATGCCTAGCCGAGACCTTTTCACATTCAAAGCACCGTCTGTGAAAAGGGTCCATACCCCCGATGGTGTACCCAATTTTAACAAGAATTCCTTCTCGTCTTCGGGTACGAGGGTTGGTGTGAAATCGGCCACTAAGTCCGCCAAAATTTGAGATTTTATGGCCGTACGAGGTTGATATTCAATATCGTACCCACTGAGTTCGCCCGCTCATTTGGCCAGTCGACCCGACAGTTCGGGTTTGTGCAGAATATTACAAAGTGGGTAAGTGGTTAATAAGCATATGGGGTGACACTGAAAGTATGGTTTTAACTTTCTAGAAGCGCTTATCAGTGCAAGTGAAAATTTCTCTAAGTGTGGATATCTAGTTTCTTCTTCTCCTAAAGTTTGACTTATGTAATAAACAGGGAATTGCATACCTTGCTCTTCTCGAACCAGGACACCACTTAATGCAATTTCTGATACTGCTAAGTACAAGTAAAGTTTCTCATCTACTTTTGGAGTGTGATGAAATGGTGGGATCGATAGGTATCTCTTCAATTCCTCCAATGCATGTTGGCAATCCGGGGTCCAAGTGAAATCGTTCTTCTTTTGGGTAGAGAGAAAAATCTGTGGCTTCGATCCGATGACCTCGAGATGCATCGGCCTAAAGCAGCTATCCGCCTAGTTAGCCTCTGTACGACTTATACACTGTCCACGATAGTGATATCTTTGATGGTGTTGATTTTATCGGGGTTGATCTCGATTCCCCAATTCGACACCATGAATCCGAGGAACTTGCCCGAACCGACCCCGAAAGCACATTTCTCGGGGTTGAGCTTCATATTATATTTCCTCAGAATGTCGAACCTTTCCTGCAAATGAGCTAAATGGTCCTCTGCGCGTAGTGACTTAACTAACATGTCATCAATATACACTTCCATTGACTTACCTATTTGTTCTTCGAACAATTTATTTACTAGGCAGTAGATCCTGTACTTTTTAGCCCGAAAGGCATTACATTATAATAGTATGTTCCGTACTTGGTGATAAATGAAGTCTTTTCTTGGTCTTCCGAGTTCATCTGAATTTTGTACCCGGAATAGGCATCGAGAAAAGTAAGGATCTCGTGACTGGCCATGGCGTCGATCATGCGATCGATGTAAGGTAGTGGAAAATAATCTTTGGG
Organism: Nicotiana paniculata; assembly: GCA_005239505.1. NCBI lineage: Eukaryota > Viridiplantae > Streptophyta > Magnoliopsida > Solanales > Solanaceae > Nicotiana > Nicotiana paniculata. The sequence continues at coordinate 21,510 of ML330451.1, read as the reverse complement.
ACATGCCTTGATCAAATCCTTATAGTCTATGCACATTCTAAGTTCGTTACCTTTCTTAGGGACTATGACTACATTGGCTAACCATTCGGGATATTTTACCTCCCGAATGGACCCTATTTTGAGAAGTTTAGTTACCTCGTCCTTTATGAATGTGTGCTTTACCTCGGACAGGGGTCTTCTCTTTTTCTTCACCGGTCTGAACTTAGGGTCCAGGCTTAGCCGATGCATTGTTACCTCTGGTGGTATTTCTGTCATGTCTAAATGGGACCAAGCAAAACAATATATGTTATCAATAAGAAATTGAATAAGTTTTTTCCTGAGTTTGGGGGTTAATCCCGTTCCCAGGTGTACCTTTCGCTCGGGTAGGTACACAATCAGTATAACCTGTTCCAGCTCTTTGACCGTTGATTTGGTGGCGTCAAAATCTTCGGGAACAACAAAATTTTGAGGGGCAGAAAATCCTCCTCTTCTTCTTCTATCTCCTGCTTCCATGATTCGGTCGAGGCTGGTGGCGGTGATTGCTATTTGGTTTCCTGTTTACCTTTAATGTTCGACTTTTCCGAGGTTGATAACATCGATATCGGTGTTACCTCATCGACCACAAACATTTCCTTTGAAGCATCCTGTTCCCCATACACTATTTTTACACCGTCTGACGTCGGGAATTTCAGCATCTGGTGGAAGGTCGAGGGGAATGCTCTCATGTTATGGATCCAAGGCCTCCCGAACAGGGCATTGTACCTCATGTAGCCCTCGATTACGTGTAACTTGGTATCTTTATGTAACGGCCCGGTTGGTCGTTTTGAGAGTTAGCGCCCCGTTCCCCTAATAACTACCTTCCCCATGTTTATTTTTGCTTTCGGGACTTGCCGGAGTGACTAGTCGTGAATTTCAGAGAGTTTTTGGACACATAGTCCCTCTATATGAGTTTAAGCTTTAGAAATTGGACCGTAGTTGGAACTGTGTGAAGACGGATCCGGAATGGAATTTCGTCGACTCCGTTAGCTCCACTGGGTGATTTAAGGGTTAGGAGCGTGTTCGGAATATGTTCTCGACGTCTATAGTAGATTTAGGCTTGAATTGGCGAAAGTTAGAATTTCGGTGATTCCGGCCGATAGGTGAAATTTTGAAATTGGGCTCGGAATGGAATTCCGAGAGTGGCTGTTGGTCCGTAGTATCATTTATGACCTATGTGTATAATTTGAGGTCATTTGGACTAGTTTTGACGTGTTTCGCCATTGGTTGTAGATTTTGGAATTTTCATAAGTTCTTAGGTTTGAATCCATGCATAATTGGTGATTCTGATGTTATATGATGTGTTTTGAAGGCTCGACTAAGTTTGGATAAGGTATTAGGACTGGTTGGTAAGTTTGGTTAAGGTCCCGAGGGCCTCATGGATGTTTTGGATGCTCAACGGGATGATTTTTGAGCTTAAAACCAGCTGAAGCATTGCTGGTGCTGGTGTTTCGCACCTGCGGAAGGGGATCCACAGGCGCGGACACACAGGTGAGGAGGGGGCCATCATATATGCGGACACGCAGGTGCTGAGGGGGCCATCGCAAATGCGAAATTGGCCTGGGTCAGCCAGGCTCGCAGGTGCGGCAAGAGTTCCGCAGATGTAGCCCAGTGACCGCAGGTGCGGTTCCATCCCACTTAAAGATTTTTTGCATCTGCGATGTATTTTCTGCAGGTGCGGTCCAAAGGGGCGCATGTGCGGGATCGCTGGGCAGTTTATACCAAATTCGAGGGCTTGAAATACATATCTTCTAAAAATGATTTGGAGCTCGGGATTAGGCGATTTTGAGTGGGTTTTGAGGAGAAGATTCATAGGTAACAATTCCTAACCTTATTTCACTTGCATATCATTAATCTATAGCAATTTCTTCCATGCAATCAATGAACTTGGGTGAAAAATCATGAAAATGGGAGGAAGATTCCCCAAATAGAAATATGAGAATTTAAAGAGATTTTGACGTCGGTTTTCAATGATTCTTGTTCGAGTGAGTTCGTGAGTGAATGGGTGTTCTAAATTTGTAACTTTCACTTGATTCCGAGACATGGGCCCGGGGGACTTTTTGGGCAATTTTCCTAATTTCGCGTATTAGCCTTGAACTAATTAGCTAGATCGATTTCTTACAATGATATTTACATTATGCAATTGAACTGAATAGATTTGGGCCATTCGGAGTCGGGTACTCGTGGCAAGAATGTGATTTTGAGTTGAGTAGAGCAGTCGAGGTAAGTGGCTTGCCTAACTTTGTGTTGGGGACTTCCCCTTAGGTTGTTTTGATACTATTTGTTGTATGGGCACCGTGTACGTGAGGTGACGAGTACGTGCACGGGCCATTGTTGCTAAAATTCCATTTTACCTTCCATGCCATAAATTATTTCACTGTTTAATGTGCTAATTGTGTAGTTTAGAATAGGAAGGAGCATGTCTACCTGTTTTACCTGAATTTCCTATTTGATACTGTGTGCACCATGTTTAGTTAGTCCTATCTTGTGTTTGGCCTGTGACTTTTCTCCTAAACCGTTTAAATAAACCTTATCAGGCATTCATTCGCATTTCATATTTAAATTGGGACTATGGACGTATTCCGGGAGCTTTTCCCCTGTACTGCATATTTAAATTGGGACTACAGACGTATTCCGGGAGCTTTCCCCCTGTACTGCATATTTTAATTGGGACTACGGTCGTATTCCGGGAGCTCTCCCCCGTACTTCATAATTAAATTGGAAATACGGGACGGTATCCCGGGAGATTCCACTTTGTGATATATATTATGTTGAGCCGAGGATTTTCTTACTGTAAACTTATATTGTTTTTCTTAAACTATTTACTGTAGACATTACCTATCTTTTATACTATTTAAACTAATTTATTTAGAAATCCGGTAGAGCCTTAACCTGACCTCGTCACTACTTGACCGGGGTTAGGCTTGGCACTTACTGGGTACCAAATGTGGTGTACTCATGCCCTTTCCTACACATGTTTTTGTGTGCAGATCAGGTACGAGCTGTCAGCCTCTTGGTTGGTTGCTGCTACTGATTTTATAGAGACTGCAAGGTATTTCTGCCGCGGCTGCAGAATCCTCTGAGTCTCCTTCTATTCTATCATGTAGAAACGTTCTTATGTACTTTTCTAGTTTTTGTTAGAGCTACAGTAGTGTTAGAAGCTTGTGACTGTTTGTGATATTACGGGTTTTGGGAAGTTATATTTTGTACGTGCCAAGTGGCGATGTTTCATTAGTAGATTTACTTTATTCCGTCTTTATTTTATTGCTTGTATTTAATATCTTTTCCGCAATTAGGATTACCTAGTCTTAGAGACTAGGTGCTGTCACTATGCCTTTCGGAGGGTAAAGCGGGTCGTGACAAGTTGATATTAGAGCGTCTAGGTTCATAGGAGTCACAAGTCACAAGCTGGTTTATTAGAGTCTCGCGGATCGGTACGGAGACGTCCATATCTATCTTCAGGAGGCTATGTAACTGTTGAGAAAAATCATGTTTCTTTAATTTCCTTGTCGTGCGAGTTATTGACATCAAATATTCTAAATTCTATTCTATTCTTTCCCACAGATGGTGAGGACCCGTACTGGGAGGATCGACGACCAGACACCCGAGCCCCCTGCCAGAGCCGCTAGAGGCCGGGGTCGGGGTAGAAGACGACCACGCGGTGCAGCCCGAGCACCGGCGAAAGCAGCGATAGAGGAGCCTATAGCAGCCCCAGCTGGAGAGCCGGCACAGGAAATCCCTATTGCTGCTCCAGCCTTACAGGAGACTTTAGCTCAGTTCATGAGCATGTTCAGCACTCTAGCTCAGGCTGGACTACTTCCGATAGCTCCCGCTACATCTTAGGCCGGGGGAGGGGCACAGACTCCCGTAGCCCGCACTCCTGAGCAGAGGGGCCAGGTTGATCAGGCCCCTGATTATATTCCTATGCCCCAAGTGGCTCCGGTACAACATGGGACCAGGGTAGCTGCTTCTGAGGCAGAGCAACTCATACTTGAGAGGTACAAGAAGTACCACCCACCTATTTTCAGCGGACAAGCTTCAGATGACGCTCTGGGTTTTCTTGAGGAGTGTCATCGTATTCTCCGCACTATGGGCATTGTGGAGACCAGTGGTGTTTCTTTCACCGCTTTCCAGCTGAGGGGAACGACATATCAGTGGTGGCGGGCCTATGACCTGAGTAGTCCGGACGAGGCAACCTCACTCACTTGGACTCAGTCTTCAGAGATATTTTTGCGAGAGTATGTCCCTTAGAGCCTCAGGGATACTTGGTGCATGGAGTTCGAGCAGTTGTACTAGGGTTTTATGACTGTGTCATAATATGCAGTCTGTTTTAGTGAGTTAGATAGGCATGCACTAGCCTTGGTTGCCGCAGTCAGAGAGTGAGTTCGCCGCTTCATTGAGGGACTCCGCCCTAGTGTTCGGACCAATATGGCTAGAGAGTTGGAGATGGATATCACTTATCAGCAGTCAGTGAGTATTGCCAGGAGAGTAGAGGGCATGTTTCCCAGGACCGAGAGGAGAGAGAGGCCAAAAGGTCTCAAGAGACTGGCCATTTTTCAGGAGCTCGTGCACCAGCACGCTATGGTAGGGGCTTTGTGGGTCGCCCTGTTCATTCAGCCCTTCCAGCAGCCAACGGTATTCCAGCTCCTCCTATACCTCAGGAGTTCTATTATGCACCGCCAGTATCCAGTGTGCCTCCAGTTTGAGGTGCTATTACTGGCCAATCCAGCAAGCTAGCTCCTATTCAGACACAAAATCAGCATCCTCCGAGGGGTTGTTTTGAGTATGGTGACACTCGTCACGTGATTAGAGATTGCCTCAGGGCCAGGAAGGATGCACCTCCACAGTCTTATCAGCCTCCACGTGCTCCGCCGGGTCATCCGGCTATTCTTCCAGCCCCAGCTGCCACTCCACCTCCTTAGTCAGCTCGAGGTGGAGGCCGGGGAGGTAGAGGTCGCCCTAGAAGGGGAGGCCAGTCCAGATACTATTTCCTTCCAGCCCGTTTCGAGGCTGTTTCTTCAGACTCAGTCATCACAGGTATTGTCCCTGTCTTCCATAGGTATGCATCAATATTATTTGATCCAGACTCTACATATTCATATGTGTCCTCTTATTTTGCTCCACATTTGGGGATATCTCGGGTTTATTTGAGTTCCCCTATTTACGTATCTACTTATGTGTGAGACTCTCTAGTTGTGGACCGTGTATATCGGTCATGTTTGATTATTCTTGGTGGTTTTGAGACCAGGGCTGATTTATTATTACTCAGCATGGTAGATTTCGATGTTATCTTGGGCATGGACTAGTTGTCACCCCATTATGCTATTCTTGATTGTCACGCTAAGACCGTGACACTGGCTATGCCAGGTTTGCCGAGACTAGAGTGGAGAGGTACCTTAGAGTATACTCTCCGCAGAGTCATTTCATTTCTTAAGGCTCAGTGGATGGTTGAGAAGGGGTGTGATGCGTACTTGGCCTATATGAGAGATGTCAGTGTTGATACTCCTCCAGTTGAGTCAGTTCCAATAGTGAAGGACTTTCCTGATGTATTCCCAGCTGATCTTTCGGGTATGCCGCCCGACAGAGATATTGATTTCGGCATTGATTTGTTGCCAGGCACTCAGCCCATTTCTATCCCTCCTTACCGTATGACTCCTCCTGAGTTGAAGGAGTTGAAGGATAAGTTACAGGGGTTGCTTGATAAGGGTTTCATCAGACACAGTGTATCACCTTGGAGTGCTACGGTATTATTTGTGAAGAAAAAAGATGGTTCTATGCGCATGTGTATTGATTATCGATAATTGAACAAGGTCACCGTGAAGAACATGTATCCTTTGCCTCACATTGATGATTTATTCGACCAACTACAGGGTTCCAGGGTATTCTCCAAGATTGACTTGCGTTCTGTCTATCATCAGTTGAAGATTCGGGAGCCGGATATCCCAAAGACTGCCTTCAGGACCAGATATGGCCACTATGAGTTTCTTGTTATGTCATTTGGGCTGACCAATTCCCCAGCAGCCTTTATGCATTTGATGCACAGTGTGTTCCGGCCTTACCTTGATTCCTTCGTCATTGTGTTTATTGATGACATTCTGGTGTATTCCCGATCACGGGAAGATCATGAGCATCACCTGAGGACCGTGCTTCAGACTTTGAGGGAGAAGAGATTGTATGCGAAATTCTCTAAGTGTGAGTTCTGGCTTGATTTAGTGGCATTCTTGGGCCACATAGTGTCTTGGGATGAGATCAAAGTAGATCCGAAGAAGGTGGAGGCGGTGCAGAGTTGGCCTAGACCGTCATCAGCCATGGAGATCCGTAGTTTCCTTGGTTTGGCAAGGTACTACTGTCACTTTGTAGAGGGATTTTCATCTATTGCAGCACCTATGACCGAACTGACCCAGAAGGATGTTCCGTTCAGGTGGAACGAGGAGTGTGAGGAGATATTTTAGAAGCTCAAGACAACTTTGACTTCGGCCTAGTATTAGTGGGGAGTTTGGCATATCTTCTGGCGGTTGAGAGGCCCTTAGCCTTGGATGTTCAGTCCTTAGCCAGTCAGTTCGTGAGATTGAATCTTTCAGAGCCTTGTCGATTTTTAGCTTGTGTGGTGGCTCGGTCTTCTCTTTATGACCGCATTCAAGAGCGCCAGTATGATGATCCCCAACTTCTGGTTCTTCAGGACAGGGTTCGGTGAGGTGACGCCAAGGATGTGGCTATAGGAGATGACGGTGTGATGGTGATGCAGGGTCGGGTCTGTGTATCCAATGTGGATGTGCTTCAGGAGTTTCTTGAGGAGGCCCATAGCTCACGGTATTCCATTCATCCGGGTACCGTGAAGATGTACCAGTATCTAAGACAACACTATTGCTGGAGAAGGATGAAAAAGGATATAGTGGAGTTTATGGCCAAGTGTCTCAACTGTCAGCAAGTAAAATATGAGCATCAGAGGCCAGGAGGGTTACTTTAGAAGATTGAGCTTCCAGAGTGGAAGTGGGAGCGGATCACCATGGAATTTATGGTTGGACTTCCTCGGATTTATAAAAAGTTCGATGCTCTTTGGGTGATTGTGGACCGGCTGACCAAGTCATCCCATTTCATTCCAGTGTTGACTACATACTCCTCCGAGAGGTTGGCAAAGATTTATATCAGGGAGATCGTTTGCCTCCACGGTATTCCAGTATCTATCATTTCAGACAGAGGCACACAGTTCACTTCACGGTTCTGGAGAGTCGTTCAGTAGGAGCTAGGCACCAGGGTAGAGTTGAGTATAGCCTTTCACCCTTAAACGGATGGCAGTTCGAGCGCACGATTCAGATTCTTGAGGATATGCTCTGTGCATGCGTGATAGATTTTGGAGGGTCATGGGAGCGATACTTGCCACTTGCAAAGTTTGCTTATAATAACAACTGCCAGTTCAACATTTAGATGATGCAGTATGAGGCTTTGTATGGTAGACGGTGCCGGTGCCCAGTGGGATAGTTTGAGCCGGGCGAGGCCTGATTGTTGGGTACAGATTTGTTCCAGGATGCCCTGGACAAGGTGAAGGTGATTCAGGAGAGTCTTCGCCCAGCTCAGTCCGAGCAGAAGAGTTATGCGGACCTGAAGGTTCGTGATTTGGCATTTATGGCTGGTGATCGAGTTTTGCTTCGGGTATCACCTATGAAGGGCGTCATAAGGTTCGGGAAGAAGGGTAATCCGAGTTCGAGATTTATTGGCCCTTTTGAGGTGTTGCGACATGTTGGGGAGGTTGCTTATGAGCTAGCCTTGTCTCCCAACCTAGCAGGAGTTCATCTGGTATTCCACGTCTCTATGCTCCGGAAGTATCACGATGACCCGACTCATGTTTTGGATTTCAGTTCAGTCCAGTTGGACAATGATCTATCATATGTTGAAGAGCCAGTAGCTATATTGGATAGATATGTTAGAAAGCTCAAGTCAAAGAATATTGCATCAATCAAGGTTCAGTGGAGAGGTCAGTCGGTCGAGGAGGCGACTTGGGAGACCGAGCAGGATATGCTCAGTCAGTACCCTCATCTTTTCACAGCTTCAGGTATGCCTCTATACTCGTTCGAGGACGAACAATTTTCTTAAGAGGGGGAGAATGTAACGACCCGTCGGTCGTTTTGAGAGTTAGCGCCCCGATCCCCTAATAACTACCTTCCCCATGTTTATTTTGCTTTCGGGACTTTTCGGAATGATTAGTCATGAATTTCGGAGAGTTTTTGGACACATAGTCCCTATATATGAGTTTAAGCTTTAGAAATTAGACCGTAGTTGGAACTGTGTGAAGACGGATCCGGAATGGAATTCCGTCAACTCCGTTAGCTCCGTTGAGTGATTTCAGGGTTGGGAGTGTGTTCAAAATGTGTTCTCGAGGTTTGTTGTAGATTTAGGTTTGAATTGACGAAAGTTAGAATTTTGGCGATTTCGGCTGATAGGTAAAAATTTGATATCGGGGTCGGAATGGAATTCCGAGAGTGGCTGTAGGTCCGTAGTGTCATTTATGACTTGTGTGTAAAATTTGAGGTTATTTGGACTAGTTTTGACGTGTTTCGCCATCAGTTGTAGATTTTGGAAATTTCATAAGTTCTTAGGCTTGAATCCATGCATAATTGGTGATTCTGATATTATGTGATGTGGTTTGAAGGCTTGACTAAGTATAAGGTATTAGGACTGGTTGGTAAGTTTTCTTGAGGTCCCGGGGGCCTCGGGGGTGATTCAGATGCTCAACGAGATGGTTTTTGAGCTTAAAACCAGCTGAAGCATTGCTGGTGCTAGTATTTCGCACCTGCGGAAGGGGAGCCGCATGTGCGGACATGCAGGTGCAGAGGGGGCCATCGCAGATGCGGAATTGGCCTGGGTCAGCCTGGTTCGCATATGTGGCAAGAGTTCCGCAGATGCGGAGCCGTAGATGCGGCCCAGTGACCGCAGGTGCGGTTCCAACCCACTTAAGGATTTTTCGCACCTGCATTGTATTTTCCGCAGGTACGGTCCATGGGGGCGCAAGTGCAGGATCGCTGGGCAGTTTATACCAAATTCGAGGGCTTGAAATTCATATCTTCTAAAAATGATTTGGAGCTCGGGATTAGGCGATTTTGAGTGGGTTTTGAGGAGAAGATTCATAGGTAACAATTCCTAACCTTATTTCACTTGTATATCATTAATCTATAGCTATTACTTCCATGCAATCAATGAATTTGGGTGAAAAATCATGAAAATGGGAGGAAGATTCCCCAAATAGAAATTCGAGAATTTAATGAGATTTTGACGCCGGTTTTCAATGATTCTTGTTCGAGTGAGTTCGTGAGTGAATGGGTTTTCTAAATTTGTAACTTTCACTCGATTACGAGACGTGGGCCCGGGGAGAAGTTTTGGGAAATTTTCCTAATTTCGCGTATTAGCCTTGGACTAATTAGCTAGATCGATTTCTTACAATGATATTTACATTATGCAATTGAACTGAATAGATTTGGGCCATTCGGAGTCGGGTACTCGTGGTAAAAACGTGGTTTTGAGTTGAGTAGAGCAGTCGAGGTAAGTGGCTTGCCTAACTCTGTGTTGGGGACTTCCCCTTAGGTTGTTTTGATACTATTTGTTGTATGGGCGCCGTGTACGTGAGGTGACAAGTACGCGCACGGGCCATTGTTGCTAAAATTCCATTTTTCCTTCCATGCCATAAATCATTTCACTGTTTAATGTGCTAATTGTGTAGTTTAGAATAGGAAGGAGCATGTCTACTTGTTTTACCTGAATTTCCTATTTGATACTGTGTGCACCATGTTTAGTTAGTCCTATCCCATGTTTGGCCTGTGACTTTTCTTCTGAACCATTTAAATAAAACTTATAAGGCAATCATTCGCATTTCATATTTAAATTGGGACTACAGACGTATTCCGGGAGCTTTCCCCCTGTACTACATATTTAAATTGGGACTACAGACATATTCCGGGAGCTTTCCCCCTGTACTGCATATTTAAGTTGGGACTACAGACGTATTCCAGGATCTTTCCCCCTGTACTGCATATTTAAATTGGGACTACACACATATTCCAGGAGCTTTCCCCCTGTACTGCATATTTAAATTGGGACTACGGGACAGTATCCCGAGAGATTCCACTTTGTGACATGTATTTTGTTGAGAAGAGGATTTTCTTACTGTAAACTTATATTTTTTTTCTTAAACTGTTTACTGTAGACATTACCTATATTTTGTACTATTTTAAATTGACTTATTTAGAAATACGGTAGAGCCTTAACCTGACCTCGTCACTTACTGGGTACCAAATATGGTGTACTCATGCCCTTTCCTGCCATGTTTTCGTGTGCAGATCCAGGTACAAGCTGTCAGTCTCGTGGTTAGTTATTGCTGCTGATTCCGGGAGACTGCAAGGTATTTCTGCCGCGTCCGCAGAATCCTCCAAGTCTCCTTCTATTCTATCTTGTAGAAACGTTCTTATGTACTTTTCCAGTTTTTGTTAGAGCTACAGTAGTGTTAGAAGCTTGTGACTATTTGTGATATTCCGTATTTTGGGAAGTTATATTTTGTACGTGCCAAGTGGCGATGTTTCATTAATAGATTTCTTTTATTCCGTCTTTATTTTATTGCTTCTATTTAATATCTTTTCCGCAATTAGTCTTACCTAGTCGCAGAGACTAGGTGCCGTCATGATGCCTTTCGGAGGGTAAAGTGGGTCGTGACACTTGAATGGTTCCATCCACGTTCACCGGTAGGATAATTTCCCCTTTAGTTGTTTCACTGGCCATACTGAAGCCGTTTAAGACTCGAGCTGCAGGTACAATTTGATCCTGTAGGCCGAGCTGTTCCACGACCCTTGATCGGATGATGTTTTCCAAGATACCTGGATCCACTAAAATATGCTTAACTTGAACTTTATTTAATAAGATAAAAATTACCAGAGCGTCATTGCGGGGCTGAGAAATGCCTTCTGTTTCTTCGTCGTTGAATGATAAGTTACCTTCGAGCATATAATCTCGGGTTCACTTTCCCTAGTGATTGTACTTTGGTTCGTTTAAATATGGGTCCCTGTAGAACGTCGACCCCACCGAATTTCATATGAATGACATGTTGGGGTTATTCATGTTCATTCTTCCTATTGGCGTCCCTTTCCCTGAAATGATTCTTGGCTCGATCACCGAGGAACTCTCCAAGGTGGCCCTCGTTGAATAGACGGGCTACCTCATCCCTTAATTGCCTGCAATCCTCAATCCTATGACCACGCATTCCATGATACTTGCATATCAAATTTGGGTTTCTTTGGTAAGGATCGGTCTGTATGGGTCTGGGCCACCTCATGTCTTTGATCCTTCTGATTGCCAATACAATTCCTGATGCATCGATGCTAAAATTATATTTTGATAACCGAGGTGCCTATGTGGGATCGACATACTTGTTAAAACCACTTTTTCTCATAAATCCTCGAGAACTCTGTCCTCGATCACTTCTTCGATCATTCCGGGCAGAATTGCGTCCTGGACCATTATTCCTTTGATCTGCGATATATGGTTGGTATAGGTCTTTGTTCGACTCTTTGTTCGACCTTAGCTTCCTGTCGACGTCCCTCTGATTTTCAACCGTCGACCTGTTTGGATGTACTGAACCGAAAGAGGCTCCTAGTTGGTCATCTTTGACCTTGATATTCGATTGATATCGATTGTGCACATCTGCTCAAGTTACAACTGGATACTCGATAAAATTTTGTTTCAACTAACGTGATGCTATCGAACTTCGTTTATTCAACCCTTGGGTGAAAGCTTGAACGGCCCAATCATCCGTGACCGGTGGCAATTCCATACGTTCCATTTGAAATCGGGACACGAACTCCCTCAGCATTTCATTTTCCCTTTGTCTTACCTTTAAAAAGGTCTGATTTCCTTGTTGTGACCTTTATGGCCCCAGCGTGCGCTTTTACGAAAGAATTTGCTAACATAGAAAATGAGTTGATGGAATTTGGTGGTAGGTTGTGATACCAAATCATTTATCCCTTCGACAGGGTCTCTCCGAACTTTTTCAACAACAAAGATTCGATTTCATCATCTTCCAAATTGTTACCATTGATGTCGCATGTATAGGAAGTAACATGCTTGTTGGGATCGGTGGTACCATTATATTTAAGTATGCCTGGCATACGAAACTTCTTTGGAATAGGCTTCGGAGCCGCACTTGGAGGAAATAGCTTTTGTACAAACTTCTTCAAATCCATCCCTTTCAAGATTGGCGGTGCCCCCGATATCTAATCAACTCGGGATTTGTATATCTCCACTTTTTTGTCGTTGGCTTCGATTTTCTTCTCCCTAGATTCAATTATTTTGGTGAGCTCCTCGAGCAATTTATTTACCGCAAGATCAGTCGCTGATTCATTACCATTATACCTTTCCGATACTAGCTCGGTACGACGAATAATTTTCGGTTGGACCCTATTCGGAACTCTATGTTGATTTTGTAACTGAGAAATAGCGGCTTGCTGAGCCTGAAGCATCTGGAATATCACTTGGAGACTGACTCCTTCATCTCCTCTACCCTGTGTTCCTTGGCTACTAGATCGATCTTCTCTGCGTACACTCCCATCGAGATTCGTGCCTAGGTCTGCATTTAGAGCAACATGCGAACTGACATCGACCAGGTTGGAAACCGATGCTCCCCCGAGATTGGCATGTGGCACCTTGTCTCGTGGAGCAATCACATTTTTATTTTCCCCGTGTAATCCGAAGTCATTGTCACCGTGTGTGGATGCGTTATGTGAGTTTGACATGTTTTAACCCGAAAGCAAAAATTCTTGACAAGAACAAGCATAAAATATTGTGTTTTATCAGAATCAGTACTGAACAATCACTATTATCCTCAGCCCCACGATGGGTGCCAAACTGTTTACCCTAAAACCTGAGTAATAATTAAATTTATATTGTGGTTTTAAGGTTACATGATTTAATTTAATACCAATTGATACATAATGAGTTAAATAGATAAATTGAACAATAAAATAAATCAAACCAGTATTGTAGCAATGCTTCGACCTCGATTCGAGATGGTCTCGGGGTTGTATAATAAGAACAGTAAGCAATGGAACAAGCAGTGATGAATAATAAGTAAAATAGAGAGCAGTGTATGTATATATTTTTTTTCTGTGAATAATGATGGTTACAAATGAATGAGGAATCCTAAATAAGGTACAATTCTTATAACGGAAATAAATCCCATGATTGGTATCAATAATCGCTTTGATTTATTCTGCTCCGGGATCCCCGCCATGATCTTCGACCGGTTACTGGTATCTCGCAATTCCGTTATTACGCCTTACTCGAGGTCAGTCATGCTTGGTTTCGATTATTGCTGGCCTGGATCTCAACGAGCACTTCGATCTCCAAGCTCGATGTTCTATCTTTGATCTCGAGCCTGATCTATTACAAGCTTATCCTTGAGGCAACTCCCATGCCTACAAAATCGGATATGCTCGATTTCGACAGTATACGGTTAGTCCCTGCGTTTCTTAGAGTAAAATGATAAGAAACGATTTGAGCCTCAATTTTTTGAAACCTCGATCATGACTTCATCCTCATGACATAAGCGACGGTCATGACTGAAACATCCCGTCGGTACAATTCCTCAAATCATTAATGCCTGTCAGTAGGTGATCGCCCACTAGCGTCACCGAACCATCGCCGTGAATCTATAAATACACGCTCCTTTGTTGAATCAAACTTTACTTTTGCTTTAATCAAACTTCTAAGTCTTCTAACTTTCTCCATCTCTTCTCTTTCGCCGTATGTTGAGCCACCATTGTCAGCATCAAAACCACCTAGTTTCATCTTCCATCGCCCTTCTTTACCTGAATCAATGGTGAAAACCTCAAAAACCGTACCACAAAAGGAGAAAGATTCCTCCTCTTCTTCCCGACCGGCCAGTGACAAAACACTGGTGGAACCGCTTCCTCATGAGTACGTTCCTGGGACCCTGTACTTTAAAATCCGATTTCAAGATCGAGAACCCTTCATCGGTCCCAGGCTGATGTGAACATGTGTCGATGTACATGTGTTCCATAACGACGAGCCACTTCGAAGCCATGAAGAAGGACTGCAACTGGGGTCCCAGGGTCGTGGTACAAATCCCTGCTCCTGAAGAGAGCATTACTTCTCATGTGGAGGGGTTTTTAAGTGTTTACACTTACCCCTTCACATTGGGTCCCCTCGACCCAGTGATTGTCGATTTCTGCAAAAGATATTAGGTCACTCTCGGCTAGGGGTGGGCATAGAATTCGAAAAACCAAATTCCGAACCGAACCGAACCAAATTAATTCAGTATTTCGGTACTACTTCGGTATCAATTTTTTGATTTTTCGGTATTTTGATTCAATCCTCAGTATTGAGGTTTTGATATTTCAGTATACCGAAATACCGAATTATTTAAGTAAATATTCCCTTATTCCCAAGCCCAAAATTTCAATTTGTTACCCCTAGCTAGCAGCCCAACAATACTAAGCCCAATGCCCCAACCTAGGTTTAAGTTAATGTTAAGTACGTTGGTTCACTTCCAAGTTCCAATGTTTATCATGTAAAATTTGTGCCGTACTTTATATTTATTTTTAGAGGTGCCGTACTTCATGCTGTAAGAGCTAATTTCACCACTTTTTGGGGCTTCATTTTGGATATTATTCGTGAATTGAACATGATGATGGATGAATTCTGCTTCTTATTATGCCAGCTTTTTCTTCAATGTTATTATACATCGCTTTCTTGGTTCATTCTTCTTGTTAATTTGTTGGATTTATTTTGAGGTTGAGAAAAAGAAAGAAAGAAAAATGACGTGGTTGGTGAATTTGTTTGGAATTGGAGGAACTACTCAAAGGGTTTTTATATATGTATAGATAAGGGAGCAGAAGGGGTTTCACTTTTATTTTTTACTTTTTAAATCAAAGAGTAGAGAGAAAATTTTAACAGAAAATGAAGTTGTCTGATGGAAGCAAGGATTGGATGAATCCAACTCTGACATATATTAAAGAGAGAGTCAATAGAATACAGAATTGGTCCCCATTAATCATACATTAAATGAATATCAAAGAGAGATCCTTACAGTTACAAAAATTCAGAGTCGAAGATTAGAAAAACAAGGTAAAAAAATACAAAGATTTGGTATGATACCGAAACCATACCGAACCAAACAAGAAAATACCGAACCGTACGGAACTACTTTGGTACGGTATTTGGTATCCATAATTGATATACCGAATACCGAAATATCGAACCGAACCTTATAAATACCGTACCGAAATATCGAACTCCCACCCCTTCTCTCAGCCAAGTTCACTCCTCGTTCTGGTGCATTGTGATCAAGCTGAGCTTTTTCTTCGGCAAGGACGAGGGGATGGAGTTCACCCTTAGCCACCTCATGCAGTTGTACCAGCCTCGACTCTATCGAGTATTGATCAAGCTCTAATAACGAACAACGAAGGCCTTGTTCTTAAGCATAGACGAGGACAAGGATCGGGGTTGGGTGAGCCGGTTCATACGGGTGAGGACTTGTGACATCATCTCGAAGGAGAAGATGCCATTCCCCGAGGAGTGGAACCCCAACCGTAAGTGATATATTAAACATTGTCCTTCGTACCTGCTTTGCTTTGTCTAACATTCTTATTTAGTATGCAACTGTTCTTTGGATGCCTCAGGCGCTCCCCAACCTTGAAGACTGGGTTCAGAAGTTAGCCTCGACTTCCTCTCACGCCGAGCGCGCATGGTGTGATTTGGCGAAGGGAAGATGGGAGGCAAAGAACCATGGTAATGATCTTCTTTCTTATATTCGGAAATATTTTCTGCATTTAATTCATTACTAAGCTTCTTTCATGCAGGCGTGACCAAAGATGCAATATTGAGACCCCCGAATGGAGAGGAAGAGGCCAAGTCCCCGGTTCCGAAGCTAGGGAAACACAAGAAGAGGAAAGGAGCCTCGCAGTCTGAGGACCCCAAACCCAAATCTCGAAGGGTAAGGATAAAGGTGATTGCTCTCACGGTGGACTCAGTCCGCAGCCTGAGAGCCGAAGAAGAAGAAGAGGACGGTGTCTCGGCACTAACGACCCGACCCTGGAAGGCCGTCGAGGTCGCCAAACCTTTTGAGCCGGTGGCAGCTGCTGAAATCAAGCCTCGTTATGAGGAGCCTTATAAAAAGGGTTCGGATGAGGATACCGAATCGATTGAGGTCGAGATCATCTCTCAACCATCTGCAAATACACCGGACGGGGCCGGTTCTGAAACTCCGAAGGTCGATCAGAGCGCCCCGAGTGACTTGCTCAGGGCCATGACAGCAGCTCACTTACATTCTCTGCCAACTTTTTCTCAAGAGGAAATTAGAGAGGCTCGGGAGATGAAGACCCCTAACATAGGTGGAGTGTCTAGTTTAGGGGATCCCTTTCGGAATTTCTTCACTGGGGTCGATGATGCCTCCGATCTTAGCGACGCTTCCATTCTCTTTGAAGAGGACCAACGTCTCCTATCTCGGGTAAGCATTAGTTGCTGCAATTCCTCTTCTTATTTTTTTTTCTTTAAGTCTGACTTGCATTTTCCCTTTTTGTGTAGGCCTTCGCCAAGTGTCGAGCCGACCTTAGCCAGTGTGAAACCGAGCTCAAGAAAGTCTCGTAGGAGAGGAACGCTCTAAAGCTTCTTTGCGGCCAAAAGGAAGAAGCTCTAAATAACCTTCAAGCGGATTTGGCCAAGGCTCATAAGGAAGATTCCGAGATAGATAAGCAGGTAACCGTCCTTTTCAAGAAGTACGGACTCACCCCAACTGTGGAGGCTAACACTTTAATATCTCAGTTAGCAAAAGGTTGAAAGGATCGAGCTCCTTCTGGGAGAAGTCGATCAGGTCAAAGCCGATTGTGATCGGTGGAAGGAGAATATGGACCACCATGCTACGGAAAAATACGCTAACTCGGCAAAAATTTCATCGGCCAAGGTTCATATTCAGAGCATCAAAGAAACAAGCTCGGCCCAAGACAAAAGGATCGAGGAGCTTGAAATCGGGCTTGATGAAGCCTAGGCGGAGGTCGAGAAGACGAGGGTCATGGCTAACAAGTCCATCACCATGTAGCTGGCCAATGTTGAGGCTGCTCAAGCGCAGCTAAGGGAGGCTTCTGATCGAGAGCGATGGCGCAATGACTTGGCGAAGTTCCAATCCCGGAGGGAGACCCTCGAAAAAATCCATGCCCGAGGTTTTGATCTCTCTGAGGAGATAGACCAAGACAAGGCGGTCAAAGCTGATGCCAGGTTGCTTGCCTTTTCCGATGATGAGGATGATGATGAAGAAGGCAATCAAGGCGGATTCGACGAGGGGCCTGAAGGAGAAGCTGCTCTTGATGAAGAGGTCGACCCTGACCGTAGTTAGGACTAAGTTCCTTTTTTCTTTCTTTTTGTAAGACCTTTATCGGTCTCTTGTACATATCCTTCGTCATCAATATATAAAGGAAAATTTCTTTTGAATGCGTTCTCAGTTTTTATGTTCAAACACGTTTTGTGCCTTTGCCTTGTGAAAACATCGTTGCTGGAACTTCAATAATCGAGTGATCATTAAATCAAACTTAGAGTAAAACAAACCCTTAGGTTTTTAGTTAAGAAAGGGTGAGTCTCCGAGCTTAATAATATATTCGAGATTAATATCGTATGGCTTGATCGAAGCCATAATTCCATTGTTTTTATAACTGAGTTCGAGCAAGTTTCGAACTCACAGTATCAGACCCCTTAAGGTTTTATATAAAATAATGATGAATCTTTGAGCTACATTTAAGTCAGTTTCATTTGAGCTCGGAATAGTGGAAACCCTTAGAACCGAATTGAGTGAGAATAAGATCTCAAACTCTGAGTGTATTGGCCCATAGGCTCTTTAGATTGTGCCGATATGTCCTCTAAAAGATGACTATTATTTCCCTCTTTCGGCTTAAAAGACTTAGTAAAACTTTCTTTATGCCTTAGCATGTATTTTTTACCCATTGGGTTTTTTGAGGGTTCGATGTCGATTGAAATCCCTTTGCTTTTTGTGCCTTAGCAAGTTTGTGTTAAGATAATTTGATACCTCTTAAGGTTTTTCGAGGGCTGATTTTATCGAAGCCCGTTTGGTTATTTGCCGAGGGTAGCCTTTTTTAACCGGTTTTAAAAAAAAATCGCAGGCCTATTTTTTTTTTTTGCGGGATTCGGACGTCTCTGAGCCACGTTAATTTGGGCGTAGCCTTTGGGTATGCCTCTTGGGATTATTTCCCAATAACACTTTGAACTTGTTCGAAGTGTTAGTCCCCGAGAATGATGGCCTTGGCCTATAAATCGAGGGGTGCCTCTTTGAGGTCTTATGAATTCGAGTTCATCTGACTCGAATACGTCGATCGTCGACGACAGTCCCCGAGTGTTCGAGGTATATTTGCACATGGCCCTTGATCCATTTCTCACAAAATCATAAGTATGGAGCTCGTATACTAGAGAATTTTCTTTGAGACACAAGATATTTGGTATAGAAATAATGCTTCTTTGAATAATTTATACATGCGTACATGTTTTTCCATCGGGGATCGACTATCTTTATGGACACGGTTCATTCGACAGTTTGGCCCATTACAAAGTTTCCCTATCGAGACCCTTCGACACGAAGTACTTTCCTTGAAAGTATAACATCTGAGGGTGATGCCCCCCCAGTATTCGAGGTTGATTGTAAAGAAGTCTTGGATGCTGTTGAATTGTCCCCAGGTAGCATATAATTGTTTCCTCGTTAAAAACCTCGCCGGAAAAACCCATTTGGGACAAAAAACCAATCTAAGGGAAAAAGAGTACAACGTGTGCTTTAAAACCTAAGGTCTCGATATCTTAGATCGAACACCTGCAATGAGTTAGTATCGAATATATAAATGAAAAAAGGGATAAAGTTATACCTTAGCGATAATTTCGTTTGAGAAGTGATATATTCCAATTGTTGGGCAGTTGTTCGCTGTTTATCGTACCAAGCTTATAAGATCCCTTCCCGACGATGTCGAGGACTTGGTAGGGTCCTTCCTAATTTGAGCCACGCTTCCCTTAATTAGGATCTCGAGTGTTGATGGTGACTATCCTTAGGTCTAAGTCCCCGAATCTGAAGTGGTGAAGGTTGGTTCTTCTATTGTAGTATCTCTCGATTCGTTGCTTTTGTGCAACCATTCAAAAAAGCGCGACTTCTCATTTCTCATCCAATAATTCGAGGCTAGTATTCATGGCCTCATGATTCAATTCTTCAATTGTATGTCAAAACAGGGCACTGGGTTCGCCGACTTCGACTGGAATCAAGGCTTCAGAGCCATACACTAAGGAGAACAGGGTTTCCCCCGTACTGGACTTCGATGTTGTTCAATATGCCCAAAGGACTTCGGGTAGAATTTTTCTCCATTTCCCCTTAGCATCGTTCAACCTTTTCTTTAGGTTTTGAATGATAGTCTTGTTCATCAATTCGGCCTGTCCGTTCCCACTAAGGTGATACGACATTGATAATATCCTTTTTATTTTATGGTCTTCGAGATTCGTCACTTTGCTGCCGATAAATTGCTTTCCATTGTCACACACTATTTTGGCGGGTATCCCAAATCCACATACGATGTGATCCCATATGAAGTCTATAAACTCTTTCTCTCTCACTTTCTCGAGTGCCTATGCTTCAACTCATTTAGAGAAATAGTCAGTCATAAATAAAATGAATTTAGCTTTACTTGGGGCCGATGATAGAGGGACGAAGATATACATCCTCCATTTCATGAATGGCCATGGGGATAGGACCGAATGAAGTTGTTCTCCGGGCTGGTGGATCATCGGTGCAAACCTTTGACATTTATCACATTTTCGAACAAACTCCTTAGAGTCTTTTTCCATGCTATCCCAGTAGTATCCTGCTCTAATGACTTTGTGAATCAGTGATTCAGCACCGGAGTGGTTCCAACAAGAGCCTTCATGGACCTCTCGTAAAACATAATCGGTGTCGCCTAGTCCTTAACATACTACCAGTGGTCCATCTAATGTCCTTCTATGTAATATTCCATCTTCTCCCAGTGTGAATCGGGCAGCTTTGGTTCGTAGAGCCCTCGAATCTTTAGGGTCCGATGTGAGCTTTCCATTTTTCAAGTATTCAATATATTTATTCCTCCAATCCCATGTCAAGCTTGTAGAGTTTATCTCGGCATGACCTTCCTCGATCACAGATCTCGAGAGTTGAACAACAGTCCCCAAACTGATCTCATCTTCCTCGAGTGATGATCCTAAATTTGCAAGTGCATCGGCCTCACTGTTTTGTTCTCGAGGCACATGTTGTAAAGTCCATTCTTTGAAACGGTGCAAAGTTAACTGCAACTTGTCCAAATATCTTTGCATTCTATCCTCTCGAATTTCGAAGGATTTCTTTACTTGGTTCACCACCAGTAAAGAGTCACACTTAGCTTTAATGACTTCTTCTCCCAATCTTTTAGCTAGCTCGAGACCTCCAATCATGGCCTCATTCTCGGCCTCATTGTTAGTCAACCTAGACGTTTTGATAGATTGCCTAATAGTGTTACCGTGGGCGGCTTCAAAATAATGCCTAGCCCGGACCCCTTCACATTCGAAGCGCCGTCTGTGAAAAGGGTCCATACCCCCGATAATGTACCCGATTTTAACAAGATTTCCTTCTCGACTTTGGGTACTAGGGTTGGTGTGAAATCGGCCACGAAGTCCGCCAAAATTTGAGATTTTATGGCCGTACGAGGTTGATATTTGATATCGTACCCACTGAGTTCGGTGGCTCATTTGGCCAGTCAACCCGACAGTTTGGGTTTGTCCAGAATATTACAAAGTGGGTAAGTGGTTAATACTCATATGGGGTGACACTGAAAGTATGGTTTTAACTTTCTAGAAGCGCTTATCAGTGCAAGTGCCAAATTCTCTAAGTGTGGATNATTTTTGACGGTGTTCCGGGACACCATTTATTTATTGAAATCCCAAACCGAGGAGATTTTGACTCTGTTTTGATTTGTCTGCGGCCAGAGATCCGAGTAAGGAATTCTGTTAACTCGGGAGAAGGTGTTAGGCATTCCCGAATTCCGTGGTTTTGGAACGGTCGCTTAACTATTAATATTTGGCCTAATTATCTAATTATTTACATGTTTTAAACCTATTGTGCTTTTATCTTTCTTACTTTATCCGCTTTTTAATATTTATGGAATTATTTTAATACAAGTCCCGATTGATGTGCACTTGTTATTTTTAGACACGTTGCAAACCGCGCCACATGAAATGTACCCGCAATTTACAACATGCTTATTTAATTAACATTTTGAGTTAGAGTCGGGGACATGAGTTGCCACACCCGAGTGTAGATTATATGACTATGGTCACGACGATTAAATATGCCTATTTGAGGCGATATTCGATTGTTCTCTAGGTTTTGGGGTTTATTTTTTTATCTAAAAGAGGTATTTTTTTAGCTTATGGGGTGTGTAAATAATTTTTGATATTTAT
>ML330450.1:12500-60389 GCA_005239505.1 Nicotiana paniculata | reverse complement strand
GAGTACGGAGTAATGAGAAAGGGAAAAGGGAAAGAAGTGGCTGATTCTTCACCCACCTCTAAAGGAGGAAGAAAGTAGCAAGAACGCAGGGGGAAGTGAATCAGGAGAAACCGCTAAGGGTTAGTAAATTTAGGAAAGCACACAAATGAACATGGTTCATCTACTGAGGAAACACTTGCAGATCTGCTGAAAATGTTAGGCGATGATTACAATCCAAAGAAGAAAAGAACTCCTAAAGCTCAAACATCTGGAACAACAAGAGAAAGTAAGAAAAGAAAAGTTACTCCTTCTGAGACTTCTAATATTTATCTTCCAAGAGGAAGAACTACAAGGAGCCAGGTAAAGCAAAGTAAATACGATAAGAGAGCTTTAGAGGAGAGTAAGAAGAAAAGAGTGAAAAAAGGGAAAGGAAAGGTTGTTGAGCCTATTGAGGCTGTTGAAGTGGATGAGATGGACCTCCTCCATCAAAGTGAAAAAGTGGCAGAGGTAGAGGTTCAGACCCCTAAGCTCAAGAAAGCCAAGACTTCCTCAAAGAAGTCTTCATCTGTTTCTAAGTCTGCTGAACCATCCATCTTGGCTAAATGAACCAGGTCTGCAGTTTTTCCAAGCCTTAATTTCCTAGCCTGCCTAGAAGTTTCAGTGACCCAGATTCAGAATTTTTTGTTTGTTGCTCATGTTTTAATTGTTTTTGTTTCATTTTGTGGATTGTGGCAGAATCGTATTCTCTTTATCAATGAAATCTGATGCTTTTTGCTCTGATACAGTATCTCTATTTTTTGATAGTTTGAATTCTTAGTTGATTATTGATGATTAATCCATGATTGCATATGCAGTTGCCCAAGTGGCCATGAGTAAGTGTATAAAATCTGGGATTCACACAATTTTTTTTGCAACTTTTCGATGATGCCAAAAAGGGGAAGATAGGTTGTTCTCTAAACATGTGATACNGGAGAAGGACTCCTTATTCAATAAGGAAGGATTTAAGAGTTGAGTTTGACTAGAACTCTTTCACCAAGGAAGAGTAGAATTAGGATCTATTTAATTCCTTATCTACTAAATCCTATATATATTGCAGAATGTTCTTATTGTAGAGAGACGCACAAAAGCAGAAATTTATCAAGAATTGAGAGCAAAATTGGTGAAGAAATTTTGCAACCAGTTCGAGCCAAATTGGAGATGCGAATCTGGAGCTACTTGAACCAGCTAGAACAACCAGTTCCATCTGTTGTCTTTTAGTCTAGTTTATTTGTAGTAGGTGATTAAAAATTGTACCGTTCAGCTTTATCTAGAAGCAATCATAATAGGTACTGAGTGTTCAAGTTATAGTGAACTTGAAGTTTGTCGCAAATAACTAGAGGCTAGTTTGCCACAAAGGGTTAGAGTTAATCCTTAGGTTTACAAAAGAGTTTATTTTGTAAATGCTGTTTGGCTCATTGTTGTAGTGAAATGTTTGGAGAAAACCCTACTGAGTAGTAGGTCGTGGCTTTTCACCTTTTGAGCCAGGTGTTTTCAACGTAAAAATCTCTGTGTTCTTTACTTTTCTGCATTTATTATTCCGCAACAGTACGAGTTGGAACACAGAGGAGAACCAGGTTCTTCTATAACGACAGCACTCGAAAATTGGACACCACACAAATCACCCCCCTCTTGTGTAGTATTGACGTATAAAACATCATCGATAGCCTTGATTTTATCAGGGTTGATCTCGATCCCCCGATTAGATACCATGAAGCCAAGGAAGTTGTCTGAGCTAACCCCGAACGCACACTTTCTGGGTTGAGCTTCATATTGTATTTTCACAGAATATCAAAAGTCTCCTGCAAATGTTTCAAATGGTCCTCTGCTCGCAGGGACTTAACTAACATGTCATCAATATAAACTTCCATTGACTTTCCTATTTGTTCTTCAAACATTCTATTTACTAGGCGTCGATAAGTTGCACCAACATTTTTTAGTCCGAACGGCATTACATTATAACAATAGGTGTTGTATTTAGTGATAAACAAAGTCTTTTCCTGATCATTCGGGTTCATCTATATTTGGTTGTACCCGTAGTAGGCATCGAGAAAACTGAGAATCTCGTGGCCGACCATGGTATCAATCATACGATTGATTTCGGCAAAGGAAAAGAATCCTTAGGATATGCTTTGTTCAAGTCTTTATAATCTACGCACATCCTAAGTTTATTTCCCTTCTTAGGGACTACCACTACGTTGGCTAACCATTTGGGATATTTTACTTCTCGAATGGACCCTATTTTGAGAAGTTTAGTTACCTCGTCATTGATGAATGCATGCTTGACCTCGGATTGGGGCCTTCTTTTTTGTTTTGCTGGACGGAACTTTGGATCCAAGCTCAATCGATGGGTAGTGATGTTCGGTGGGATCCCTGTCATATATATATATATATGGGACCAAGCAAAGCAATCCATGTTATCTAAATGTAATTTAATGAGTTTTTTCCCTGAGCTCGAAGGTTAACCCCGTGCCCATGTATACTTTTCGTTCGGGCATGTACTCGATCAGTATGAATTGTTCCAGCTCTTCGACCGTTAATTTTATGGCATCAGAGTCATCTGGAGTTATAAAGGATCGGGGGATCCAATGCTCATCATCCTCGTATGTCCCCTGCTCTTCCGATTGGGTCGAGGCTGGTACCTATGGTTGCTATTTGGCCTCTTGTTTTTCCTTCAAATCCAATTCCTTTGTTGATGAGAGTGTCGGGACCCGTATCACTTCGTCAACATCTCCTTGGCGACAGGTTGCTCTCTGTACACCGTTTTGACTCCCTCTGGTGTCGGGAACTTCAGAACTTGGTGGAGGGCCGAGGGTACTACCCTTATATTATGGATCCAAGGTCTTCTGAGCTGGGCGTTATACCTCATGTCACCCTCGATCACGTGGAACTTTTTTTCTTGGATGGTCCCAACCACGTTCACTGGCAAGAGAATTTCGCTTTTGGTGGTTTCACTTACTATGTTGAAACCATTAAGAACCCGGGTCGCGGTCACAATTTGATCCCGTAGGACGGGCTACTCTACGACCCTTGATGGGATGATATTGGACGAGCTACCTGGATCAATCAAAACACATTTAACTTGAATTTTATTCATAAGAAAAGATGTTACCAGTGTGTCGTTGTGGGGTTGTGATATCCCCTCTACATCCTCGTCATTGAAAGTCAAGGTCCCTTCGGTACATAGTCCCGAGTTCTCTTTTCCCTCGTGATCGACACCTTGGTGCGCTTGAATACGGGTCCCTACGGAATATCGACCCCACCGACAATCATGTGAATCACGTGTTTTGGTTTGTCCTGTTCATTCTTCCGCTTTGCATCTTTGTCTCTGAAATGCTTCTAGCTCGGTCACTCAAGAATTCTCGAAGATGACCCTCGTTAAGCAAACGGGCTACATCCCCCCTTAGATATTTGTAGTCCTCTGTTCTATGACCATGAGTACCATGGTATTTGCACATCTGATTAGGATTTCTATGGGCCGGATCGTTCTGTAGGGGTCGGGGCCACCTAGTGTCTTTGATCCGCCCAATAGATGATAAATAGCCGATTCATCAACTTTGAAGTTGTATTCTGATATTCGAGGTGCTTCTGTGGGCTCGATGTTTCTATCGAAACCGCTCTTACTTATGATCCGTCGGGAGCTCTATCCTCGATCATTTCTTCGATCATTTCAAACGGGGTTGCGTCCAGGGCCACTGTTTATCCGATCTCCACCATATGGTTGATTCCGATCTCTGTTCAATCGTGGTTCTCTGTCGATGTCCCTTTGAATTCTACCAGCGGGCCTGTATGGATAAGTGGAAATGGAAGGAGTCCCCAACTGATCATCCTCGACCCTGATTTTTTATTGGTACCGATTATGAACATCGGCCCAGGTCACAGCTGGATATTCGATTAAATTCTATTTTAACTGTCGAGAGTCCGCCGAACTTCGTATGTTTAGCCCTTGAGTAAAAGCCTGGACGACTCAATCATCTACGACCGGGGGTAGGTCCATGTGTTCCATCTAGAACCAAGATATGAACTCTCTGAGTATTTCGTTGTCTTTCTGCTTCACTTTGAAGAGGACCGACTTCCTAGTATCGACCTTTATAGCTCCGACGTGTGCTTTGACGAAGGAATCTACGAGCATGGCAAAGGAATCAATGTATTTGGGAGGCAAATTATGATACCATATCATCCCCCCTTTGATAAATTTTCTCTGAACTTCTTCAGCAGAACGGACTCAATCTCATCGTCCTCTAGATCGTTCCCCTTTATTGCCCATGTGTAAGAAGTGACATGCTCATTGGGTTCGGTGGTTCCATTATATTTGGGAGTTTCCGGCATGCCGAATGTTTTTAGGATGGGATTAGGAGCCGCACTTGGGGGGAAAGGCTTTTGCACGAATTTCTTCATATCCAAACCTTTCAGAATTGGTAGTGCCCCCGGAATTTGATCAACTCGGGATTTATACGTTTCTACCTTTTTATCATTTTCTTCGATCTTTTTCTCCCCCAATTCAATTCTTCTCATGAGCTCCTCCGGCATTTTCATATTAGAGGGGTCAGTCCCTGATCCATTCACGTTTGACCTCTCTGGTATTGGCAGCTCTGTGAGCAACTTATAGTGAGGGCTCGGGTTCGACCCTGCTCGGTGTGTGGTTCTGATTTTGGAGTTTTGCTATGGCAGCTTGTTAAGCCTGCAACATTTCAAATATTAATCGAAGGTTGAATACGCTGTCTTCGTCGCTCTGTGCATTCTGACCGATTGATCGAGCATATCTGTGGATGCTATTATCGGGATCGACGCCCAGATTCGCATTCAGAGCAACATGGGAACTGACGTCGATGGGGTCTACAGCAGGTACTCCCTCGAGGTCAGCCCGAGGTACTTTGATACCTTGGGCGGCTATGTTGTTGTTTTCCCCATGAAAACTAAGGCCATTGTCGGCGTGTGTGGGTACTGTTTGAGAGTTCGACATGCTGGTACTGAAATAAAAATATCTTATGAGAACAAGCGTAAAGCAGTGTGTGTTATGCGAACTAGTACCGCACAATCACTATTATCCTTAGCCCCACGGTGGGCGCCAAAATGTTTACCCTTAAAATGTTATAACAATTAAATTTATAAGTGATTTTATGGAAAAGTGATTTCACCTAGCACAAATTGATAGATACGATATTTGATATTAATAATTGACTGAAAAATAAGGCAAACTAGTATAAAATGCAACTTGGCTCTCGAGCTAGATCTACCTGGAACCGACTGAGAATATAGCTAAGAAATATGAACTGAACTGAAAAACAAAGAGAGTTTAAGAGAAAAGAGTATTGTATTGATGTGTTATATGGAAATTAGATGATTACAAATGATTAGAACCCCCCTTTATATAGTAAAGGAATTCCACTTACGGTAAAATTCTAAATACGGAAGGAAATATCATGATTGGCTGAATAACCATTCTTGACTTGATTCGTGCCGGGATTTTCGCCACGATCCTCGCTCGGTCATGGATATCTCGAATTTCCGTTAGCATGCTATCTTCGGTCTTGCTCGATGACTATCCCGTTTGGTCTCGATCTTTACTAGTCTCGATCTTGATCGATGCTTTGAATTCCGAGCTTGATACCGCACCTTCATGTCTCAGTCTGATATAACACGGTGCCGATCCTCGGCTACCATCCTGATCTAGGTTAATCAACAAAATCGGGTGATCCCAATTTTCATCGTATATACTATTACAGTTGTATCATAAGGTGGATTTTGATATATACGTATTGGAAATATATGATAAGATTGGAATATTGGGTTGATTTAGGCAGATTAGTACCTGCTATATTATATCGTTTAACTAGAAGAATGAATAGCCATCTAAATTGAATTCATTTAACACGAAAGGTTGATTAACATGAACCTAGAGCAAAGTAACTGATAAACGACCAAAAATTATATTATTTTAATCTCATAACTGGTGTGGTTACGTAGGTTATATGAGTTTTTATAGTGAATTATGCTCGTTATGTGCATTCTTACGTGTAGGAGCAAGTTGGACGAAAAATGAGCAAAAGAAGTTGATTCGGGACCAAAAAACAAAAGAAGAACTTTGCTCGTTCACTCTCGTGTGCACACGAGAGAGTGAACGAGCTACCTGAGGTAAATCTTGAGAAAAAAACAGCGGATTATGGCAAAAAGGCATGGAAGTGCACGAGAGACCTAGAAGGAAAAGAAAAAAAGAAGCACTTCGTTTGTTCACTCTCGCGTGCGCACGAGAGAGTGAACGAGCTAACCTAAAAAGGTTGTTCCGAAGTGGGCTTGTATTATTTTTTCCCATACAAACCCGATCACATATAAATATTCCTTAAACTCACTTTTGAAGGGGGGTTTGACCTTTTTAGAGAGGATTATCGACTGAAGGAGGCAAGAACACACTAGGAGCAAGGCGGAGAATTCTTCTACGAGTTTTTCATTTCTTTCTTTCTACTTTCATTATTGGTTATCAATTCTAGTATTGTAGTTTTGCATACTATTATGAATAGCTAATTTGTTATCGAGGGTTTTGATAGAACCTTTTGTAGGATGAATTCTTATTACATGTTTATAATTAAGTCGTTGAATTTCTCTATTTGTTCACCTACGAGTTAATTGTTGTTGATTGAATGGTCATCAATTGACTGTGCCTATTTAGTGTGTATTGCTTGAAAAAGGGTACATATTTAGGTAACTGTTGAACAACATCACTCCTAACGTATGTGAGAAATCAATAAGGAGGGTTTAAAGGTGAGATTAGAAATAATGAAACCTAGGTGCAATTTTAGTGAGCCATGAATTAGTGCCAGCTGGTGTAGTTCGGAAGAATATGTGTCACACCCCAACCTTGGGAGGCGTGGTTGGAACCTGGTGCCGTGTAACTCATTCATTCTTTTCGTGACTATCATGGGCCAACATGGCCACAACTAGTAATGTACAATTGTAAGTGAGAAAACACTGTATCATTGAACCATTTTTCTTAAAACATGAATACATTTGGCCCGTCAAGGCCTCTGACATACTGTATAAAATGAACCTCTGTCTATAAAGCCTCTAAGATTATTTGATATCAAATGGGATAGGGTACCTGCCTACCCATAAGTCTGTAGAAAACTTCTGATACGATGACTCATAGACTCGGCTGCACTCCGAATGAGGTGGATTTTTACCGATCCTTCGTTGAAGCCAATCTCGTCTACTATGAAAGCTCGTCAAACTGTTTTTCTATACCTACAGGCATGAAATCAGCGTCCCCAAGAAAAGGACGTCAGTACGAATAATGTACTAAGTATGTAAGGCACATAAATAAGTATATAAAGACCTGGAGGAAACATGGAGTAAATGACTTAACCTGTAAGTATGGGTAACTCTATAAATCATGAAATACTTGTAGTGTCATGCATATGCGTATGAATGTCATGTCGTGCATAAGTACATGTGTTCATAACATCATCAAGCCTCTGATGGCATCCCATTATATCATCTCGGCCACTGTGGGCAAAATCATCAACGTATACCAGCTGATCAGGTGGTGGTGCGTATATAACGTCATAACCTTTCCCATATCCCATATCCCATATACATATATATACACGTATATAACGTCATCTGACCATGTGTTAATGTGCATATATAAATGCATGAAATGCATATGAAATACGTTAATAAAATCTCTCGGTATGTCATAAGACCATTACGCCTCTGATTAATATCATGAAATAAATTTTACCAACTTACGTATTTTTTAGACTCACGAACAGATGATAGAATAATGTGACACGTGGGGAATCAAGAACATAGAGACCCCTATTATTTCTATGAATAGGGTCGTTTATGAAAACTGTGTGTTTGCTCGTTTCTTCTGTATAAATTGGATCATGCCAAAAACAAATAAGGGATAGTCTTAACATACCTGTACCAATTCTCTTGACAATCCCTCTAGCACACATCTTTTGCAAGAACACATAACGCCGGATCAAAGTAGGGAAGAAAACTAACTAGATGATGCTTTGGCGAACAAGTCCACTACTACTACCACCATTGTAACTACTTCTACTTGTATTAGATGCGGCTGATCTACTTCTACTACCATTGTTAGGAACAAATGTTCAAATTTTGTTGTTGTAGTGACCAGGAAGGTTTAGTATGTTGTAAAACCCTTCAAATTTTTTGTTGTTGATCAGGTCACTAAGGATTCTTCGGTCTAAAGAGTCACGAGTTGTTAAAAAAACTATGATGCTACTTAGTTATATGTAATATTGTTTGTTTAAGCAAAGCCGAGAAAAGAAAGGAAGAAAAGCTTATAAATTGAAGAACAAAGATTAATCTTTCTAGGCACAGAGTCATACATATTTATGCATGTTGGAGTCTTTAGCCTAAGAAATGTAAAATTCTATATGTTTTGCTTTTGACACCTTGTATGAAAGCTTAAGAGTCACCAAATACTATTAAGTGGTTGTCACGTTTTTTTGGCTATTAAGATTATCCAAATTTAATTAAGTTTATCTATAATTTTCTTAATTAACTTGTTAATCTCCCACTAACTAATAATTAATCAATTATCTCAAATTGCTTAAAATACTACTTCACTTTCAACACACTTTATACACCGTACTATCATGGTCATGTGGTACCTTGTATGACACTAGTCCATAGATACCGGGTATTATAGCTCGGGCCGTATTTTATCCCAAATTGACAAGCTTCGAAGAAACTCGTTTTCTTCGATTTGCTTTCCCTCTCACCTTCATGAATTTACTTATTCCTTGTTTGAAATAGTATAATACTTATAATTTCAAAATAATCTCATTCTTGAGCTTACGTCGATTAACTTACGACGAAACATCAATGTACAAAAATGTGGGACGTGACATCTCACTTCCGAGCTCTCATTAATTAATTTATTTATGGCGTATTTTCATGTACGAAAATATAGGGTGTAACAATATGTCTAGTAAATTGTTGTAGTTGCTCGAAAGAGAATTACGACACTCGAAGTACTCACGATTGGTAGAGAATACTTAGGCGAAATTATAGAAACGGAGGGGGAGGGGGGGGGGAGGGGGAAGAAAATTCTGACAATTGGGAACATCATAACTCTAGACCTCCTTAATCTTGTTAGTTGATAATTTTACTATTTTTTGTACTCGTTAATTACTTAATTTAAAATAAAAGTTACAATCTTTATAACTAGAAAATTATTTGTACTTGTATTTCTTAGCAATACTGAACAGTTGTAGCTAAGCCTTAGTTCTCTGTGGGATTCGACACCGAACTTATAAATCAGATTATATTTACAACGATCGTTTATCCTTTTTAGGACTAGAGTTGGACGTGATCAGTTACCAATTTGCTTTCCTCTATGCAGGGGGATCCACAGTATTAGTTACAGGTTGACGTGAACTCATTAGTTTTTCAAACTTTAACCAAATCATGTCCGAACGCGCCTATTTCATTGTCTGACGAGGATTTGAAGCACAAATAGGTATATGTCAATGTCATATAATGAGAGGGACCATTACAGTTGTATCATAAGGTGCATTTTGATATATGCGTATAGAAGATATATGATGAGATTGGAATATTTGATTGATTTAGGCAGATTAGTACCTGCGATATTATTTGGTTTAACTAGGAGAATGAATATAGCCATCAAAATTAAATTCATTTAACACGAAAGGTTGATTAACATGAACCTAGAGCAAAGTTACCAAATTTATTTCCTCTACGCAGGGATCCACAGTGTTGGTTACAGGTTCACGTGAACTTATTAATTTTTTGTACAAATTTATATATATATATATACACTAAAACCCTACTTATTATTGGAATATTAACTTGAAGCCAATATATAAATCTATAAACTTCAATTCCGGATCCGCCTTCACCTCTACACAGAGGCGGATCCAGAATTTTTACGCGATAGGAGCATATTATTCTGTTCAACCAGTGCCCCTAGATGTTTTTAGTGTTCAGGGTGCCCACTGCTTTAAATTGACCATTTTTAAAGTATTTACGTGTATATATACAAAATTTCGACCGAAGTTTACGGGATCCGATGACCCCTCACCCATACACATGGATCTGCTTCTGCCTCTACATGATATAAAATAATGTTCACATTAGAAAGGGTTCCTGATTGCATACAGACTTTTGTCTAAGTATGGTGATACGTTAGAATTTCCTTAATTTAACGTACTAAAGAAAGGAAAAAAAAACAAGAAAGGGACTGTATTTGGACAGAAAAATGAAACTTTAATTTCAATATTGTTTTACTTATGCAAAGGTACCAAACAAAGAGGATCC
Source organism: Nicotiana paniculata (assembly GCA_005239505.1). Classification (NCBI taxonomy): domain Eukaryota; kingdom Viridiplantae; phylum Streptophyta; class Magnoliopsida; order Solanales; family Solanaceae; genus Nicotiana; species Nicotiana paniculata. The sequence continues at coordinate 50,060 of ML330450.1, read as the reverse complement.
TTTGGCATATTCATAATGATCCATGAACTTTCCTTGAGGAGGACACTATTTGCATAAAAGGATCCGACTTGGCCCATACTCCAAACCAGAAAAGACAAAGAGAGTTTGGAATTATTTTACTTATTTAGCTTTTATACACAAAACCGTGCTAATAAATCTTACCCTCCGTTTTAATTTATTTAAACCTATTTAAAATTTAAGAAAATAAAAAAACTTCTGAAATTCATACTTCAAATTTATGTCCATAGATATTTGTATGCTTATAAATCATGTCATTAAGATTTAAGAATAAGATAAAAAATATTCTTTTTAAATTTAAAAAAATTAAAACTAACTAAAAAAAATAGGTTCATTCTTATTGAAACAGGAGGAGTATATTATTAGCATATTTTAACCAGTTGTGTTAGATCACATACTTAATCGTTAGAAGTGTAATTGAAAATTGTATTTATTTAAAATATCTCAAAAATTCTTATCGACGAGTAGATCGTTCTTCTTTGGAAAAGCAGAGGGTTCTAGTGTACAAAACATTTCGCGTTCATGCAGGGTCCGAGAAAGAACAGTTTCTAAAGAGTGTGATGTAGATAGTCTATTCAATGCAAGCCTTAATAGCTATTTCGACAGCTTAAACAAACCTATAAATCACATAAAAATAATCCCTTCTAAAGAGGTTCTAGATGTATTTTGAAATTCGTTAGATTGTCCAAATCATTGTGGAGTCTATACGCGAGAATTATTACGCCAAAAACTCCTTAGGAAAAAGGAAAACAAAATAGTAATTAAATAAATAATACAAAAGAAAGAAAGAGACGAAAACAGCTAGATCAACTTGCACCCAAGAGAAAGGAAATTCTTAAACAACTTGTTGTATGCTATCTTTGTGGATATATCTTGACTTTTTTGATATGTTGAGTCAATTAAAACATATTTTATATTTGGGTGGTGATAATAATTTATACAATTATTGAACAACTAGCTAGTTAATCATTGGGAGTCCAATATTCTTTTCTATCCAAAAAGAATGACATCATTGTCATTTAGGCAGTCAATTGCTATGTTTTGCTTTCATTTAAATTTTTAACACATAATCATCCTGAATTAATAGGTATTTTAGGTATTTATTTGTTACTTAATTATGGTAAACTAGTATAATGGTTTATAATCATTTATGATCTGAGTAAAAGAAACAATATTCTTATTTTAAATTGTGTTATTTTTTATTTAATTATTTAAAATACACAACCTATCTGTTGATTAAAAGAGACCTACTAAGCGAATAAAGAAGTTTCTACTCATAAATTCTTTATTCTTACCGATCAAATACGACACTTCTGAATAAAGATGAAAGGATTGCAGCCATCTCGTCACACACTTTGCTCTATGACTTTTTTAAATATGAAGGAAGCAAGGGCAAATCTAAGTAGGTAAAAAGGGGTTCAACCCCCTTCACCGAAAATTATATTGAATATATAAGATTAATTTTTTTTTTTATCGTGAATATATATTAGATATTGAATCCCCTTAATTTCTCTTTATATTTATATTTTTTATTTCTCGAATCCCTTTGACGAGAATTCTGTTTCAGCCATTGGACACCCATGTTGGTATGGTGTCGCCAAGTGATCACCCTAAACTCGTCACACACCAATATCATATAATAGGTGTTGAATTCTCTTTATATATTTATTTTTGTTATAAATAGAATTCTATTTAGAGTGAATGTCTATTTTTTAGAGAGTTTTACTTTGGGGTTANTGGGATTGAGCATGATGATTGTCAATTGTTCCATGAACTTCCTTCATGATTAAATTCTGGATTTAAGGTAAGTATTTTACTTTATTTTTCTCTTTCAAATTCTATAATTTGATTTTAATTACAAGCAAAGACAATAAAACTTTGATTATAACTCTAATAGAGTTTGCAAGAAATTATAACCACCAGAAGTGGTAAAGTTTCTATGTCTTGCCATGATCAAATTCATGTGTATGATTTTGGGCAAAGAAGTGGAAACACATCCCATTGAATTTGCTTCATTCTCATTTCCCTTAAGAGAATGAGATAACAATATGTGATAAGTCTGAAAGAAGACAAGATTATTACCGTGAAACTATTAATGGATGTGGACGTGGCAATAGACAAAATTATAATCGTTATCATTGTGATTGTGAGAATAAAAAAGATTCTCAAAATAATCCTTCACTATGTGAAAGTAATATTTGTCATCGATTTGACATGAGATTTTGTAAAGCATATATAGATGATTATGGTTCATTCATGATGTGAATGTGACATCTGATTTATGAATACATATTCATTCTTGGAAGAATATGGACGTGCTAGTGGTAGTGGATATACCACACTAATCTCTAGAAAAAGGTTTGAGATGAAATAAGAAAATAATTTCTGTCACAACCCAAAATACTACATCAGGTCATGATAGCGCCTAACACCGGGGTTAGGCAAACCGACACTCAGACTACTAAGGAGTTTCCCGTATTTGATTAAACATCCTAATACGTGCCAAGTTTTAAAGTTCAAAACATTAATTTAAAAGATAATTAGCCAACTTAACAAAAAGCAGTCACAAAGAGGCGNCCAAAAGCAGTCATAAAGAGGCGTGAGCCAATATATATATACAAACCCACAAACCATAATATCTACCACGTGTGTGCCAGGAACTAGTGTCACAAGTCCTACGTGCATACTAATAGAATATACAAAAGATATAATACAACGGTCCCACTGTCTGGAAGAAATAGACGAGAATAACAAAATAAAATCCATGGTGCTGCCGAGGATCGTCAAGAGAATAATCTCACCGTGAAGTCAGGTCCAGTCTATAATCAGAATCGAGCTGCGGTGTGATAACTAGATGCACCAGCCTCAGGACCTGTACAATTAAGTACAGAAGCGTAGCATGAGTACATAAATAAATATGTACCCAGTGAGTATCACGCCTGACCTCGAAGAAGTAGTGACGAGGGGTCGACTTGACACTCACTAAGGTCCAACAAAGTAATTAAACAAGATATGATATCAGTAAAAGGCATACGAGGATGATAAAAACAATAAACATTAAAGATAACTCTAATTCAAATAAATACTGGAAGTAAACAAACAATTACTACTTAATTTTTTCTTTTTAAATAACTGCCCACTCAATATCCATGAAAAATCATTAATAATTTAGCATGCGCATACAAGATAAGGACAACCGGCCTAAGCCATCATAATAATCATATATGTGCAGTGTCGAGGGTCGACCGGCCCGAACCATAATGTATCTTTCAATCTCGCTGTGGCGTACGGCCCGCTCCCATGCGAGTGGGGAAAATAACACACCGCTCGCGGAATGTGAATTGCGAAGCGGTCAAATGTACACACAATCCACACAATATTCTTCATAAATTACTTTTCAGTGAACAATTCCTTTAAAATTCTCAAATTCCATGATCTCAGGGAAACAAGCCGCATATAACATTAATTCATCAAGCATATAGTTCATTTNAAAAATCCTGAAATACCCCCCCCCCCCCCCGGCCCACATGCTCGGATTTTGAAAATTTTCAAAGGAATCAATTACCCATAACCTAAGGATCATTAATATGTGGTTTTTGTATGATTTCATGGCTAATTATCGGGTAATTCCCTAAATTTTCATAAAGCCCTAGGTTACTACTCAAATCCTTGATTCTTCACTAATTAGGTGGTTAATTCAACTAGGAATTCATGCATTAACTAACTTTAGGGTAGAATTCACTTACCTTTTTAGTAGCTAGGTCGTGGAGTTCTTTCCCAAGCTTTCAAGGTCTCTAGTGGAGGAAGAAAATGGGGTGAAATGAAATGATCCCGTGTTTTAAAGAACCCACTGCCTACTGTGGTTCCGCACCTGTGGCTCAAGGACCGCACCTGCGAGTAAATGCTCGCACCTGCAGAAATGGGACAAGGGGCCTGGGCTCGCACCTGTGGAACGGAGTCCGCACCAGCGGCCCTGCACCTGCGGAAAAGGGCCCGCACCTGCGAGAGGAGGGCAGACCACCGGAGGTCGCACCTACGAGGCTGGGACCGCAGGAGATATCCCGCACCTGCGACTGCGCAGCCGCACTTGCGGTCACACCAGAACTGGTGCACCAGCAATTGCTTCAGCTGGTTTTTTGACTCGTTTGGTGCCCGAGAGGCACCTGGGCCCACCCGAGCCCCCGTCCAAATATACCAACAAGTCCCAAATCATAGTACGAACTCGCTCGAGCCTAAGGAACACCCAAAACAACGCTAAAACTCAAAATCACACCTCAAAACCCCTAGAATCAAACTTAGGAAATTTAAGTTTTCTTGAATTCGCTAACAATGCGTCGAACTAAGCTATACTACTCGGAATGACCCCAAGTTTTGCGAGAAAGTAATGAATGACATAAGAGAACTATTCCGGGTCTCCGAATTCCGTTTGGACCTCGATAACACAAAAACAAGTCCCAAACCACAATATGAACTTAAGGAAACTCTTATTTCGCTATTGGGCGTCGAAACGCTCCCGGGTCATCCAAAACCCGTTCTGAACATACGCCCGAGTGCGAAATCATCATACGAAGCTACCGGAACCGTCAAAACTCGATTATGAGGTCGTTGACTCAAAATGTTGACCGAAGTCAAATTTGGACTTAAAGGCCAACCTTAAGGAACCAAGTGATTTTTCAAAAAAAGAAAAAAAAAAAAAGGAACCAAGTGTTCCCATATCACTCTAAGCACTTCCGAATTCCGAACCATCCGTCCCCGCAAGTCATAAATCACAATAAGCTACTATGAGAAGTTTTATTTAGGGGGACGGGTTCCGACAACGCAAAACGACCGGTCAGATCGTTACATTCTCCACCTCTTAAACAAACGTTTGTCCTCGAACGGGTCTAGAATCATACCTGAAGTGCTGAATAAGTGCGGATATATGCTCCGCATGTCCTCCTCGGACTCCCAGGTCGCCTCCTCGACTAGTTAGCCCCTCCACTGGACCTTTACGGCAAAAACTCTCTTGGATCTCAACTGGCGATCCTGCCTGTCAATAATAGCCACTGGCTCCTCCTCGTAGCCCAACCTCTCATCCAACTGAATAGTGCTGAAATCAACCACGTGAGAGAAGTCGGCGTGGTACCTCCAGAGCATGGATACATGAAAGATCGGATGAACTCCTGACAAACTGGGAGGTAAAGCTAGCTCATAAGCAACCTCCCCAACTCGCCTCAACACCTCGAAGGGACCTATAAAACCTCGGGCTCAGCTTGCCCTTCTTTCTGAACCTCATAATACCCTTCATCGGCGAGACCTTCAACATGACCTTATTTCCCTCCATAAATGATACATCGCGCGCCCTCTGATCCACATAACTCTTCTATCTGGACTGTGCTGTGCGGAGCCTCTCCTGAATTAACTTCACTTTCTCCAAAGCATCTCTCACCAGGTCGGTGCCATATAACTTAGCCTCGCCAGGCTCAAACCACCCAATAGGAGAACAGCATCGCCGACCATACAAAGCCTCAAATGGGTCCATCGCGATGCTAGACTGATAACTATTATTGTAAGCAAACTCGGCCAAAGGCAAGAACTAGTCCTACTGACCTCCGAAGTCAATCACACATGCCCTGAGCATGTCCTCCAATATCTAAACTGTACGCTCCGACTGACCATCAGTCTGAGGGTGAAATGTTGTGCTGAGATCTATCTGGGTACCCATTTCACTATGCAATGCTTTCCAGAAGTGCGAGGTGAACTGAGGACCTCGATCTGATATAATGGACACCGGCACACCGTGCAACCGGACTATCTACCGAATGTAGATCTGTGCCAACCTTTCAGAAGTATATGTAGTAGCCACTGGAATGAAATGGGCCGATTTGGTCAATCTACGCACAATGACCCAAACCGCGTCAACCTTCCGCAAAGTCCGAGGCAACCCAACCACGAAGTCCATAGTGATGCGTTCCCACTTCCACTCAGGAATGGGCATCTGCTGAAGTAGGCCTCCTGGCCTCTGGTGCTCGTACTTAACCTGTTGGCAATTAAGACACCTAGCCACATACTCCACAATGTCCTTGTTCATCCGTCTCCACCAGTAATGCTGCTTCAAATCACGATACATCTTCGTAGCACCAGGATGAACAGAATACAGAGAACTGTGTGCCTCCTCTAGAATCCTCCTTCTCAGGCCATAAACATTAAGAACACATAAACGGCCTTGAAGTCTCAGAACACCATCCTCGCCAATAGTAACCTCCTTGGCACTACCCTGAACCACTGTCTCCCTTAGCTCTGCCAAGTACGGATCATCAAACTGTCGAGCCTTAATCTCTCCCAATAATGAGGACTGAGCAACCACATGTGCTAAAACTCGACGAGGCTATGAAAGGTCTAACCTCACCAGGCGATTAGCTAAGGACTGAATGTCCAAGGCTAGAGGTCTCTCCTCTATTCCAATATAAGCCAAGCTACCCGTACTCTCTGTCTTCCTGCTCAAGGAATTTGCTACCATATTAAAGAATGGTGATATCATAATCCTTCAACAACTCAAGCCATCTGCGCTACCTCAAATTAAGATCCCTCTGCTTGAACAAGTGCTGCAAGCTGCGGTGGTCTGTATAAACCTCACAGGACACCCCATACAAGTAGTGCCTCAAAATCTTAAGAGCATGAACAATCGCCGCCAACTCTAAATCGTGCAAAGGGTAATTCTTCTCATGAACCTTCAGCTGGCACGAAGCATAAGCAATAACTCTCCATTCCTGCATCAACACACATCCCAAACCAACGCTTAAAGCGTCGCAATACACTGTATACATCCCAGAACCGGAAGGCAATACCAGAACTGGTGCTGAGGTCAATGCTGTTTTGAGCTCCTGAAAGCTCGCCTCACACTCGTCGGACCATCTAACGAGGAATTCTTCTGAGTCAATCTAGTCAATGGAGCTACAATAGAAGAGAACCCCTCCACAAATCGGCGATAATAGCCTGCTAGGCCCAAAAAGCTCCTGATCTCTGTAGCTGAAGTAGGACGCGGCCAACTCTGAACTGCCTCAATCTTCGGAGGATCAACCTAGATACCCTCTCCGCATACCACATGCCCCAAGAATGCACGGAATCCAACCAGAACTCAAACTTGGAGAACGTAGCGTATAGCTTTTGTTCTCGCAAAGTCTGGAGCACAACCCTCAAATGTTGCTCGTCCTCCCCCAGGCTACGTGAGTAAATCAAAATGTCATCAATGAAGACGATGACAAAAGAATCAATATAAGGCCTGAAAACCCTGTTCATCAAGTCCATAAATAATGGTGGGTCATTAGTCAAGCCAAAGGACATCACCAGGAACTCATAATGGCCATATCTCGTACGAAAACCAGTCTTCGGAACGTCTGAGGCCCGAATCTTCAATTGGTGATATCCCGATCTCAAATCAATCTTAGAAAACACCCGAGCACCCTGAAACTAGTCAAACAAATCATCGATGCGCGGCAAAGGATACTTGTTCTTAGTGGTAACCTTGTTTAACTTGCGGTAATCAATACACATCCGCATAGACCTATCGTTCTTCTTCACGAATAGAACTGGAGCACCCCGCGGTGATACATTCGGTCTGATGAACCCCTTAGCCAACAACTCCTCAAGCTTCTCCTTCAACTTCTTCAACTCTTTCGGAGCCATACGGTACGGAGGAATAGATATAGGCTGGGTGTCTGGAGCTAAATCAATGCAGAAATCAATATCACGATCCGAAGACATGCCCGGAAGGTCTGAAGGAAATACATCAGCAAACTCTCGAGCAACTGGCACTGAATCAATCGTCGGAGACTCGACGTTGGTGTCCCGTACATAAGCAAGATAGGCTAGACAACCCTTCTCGACCATGTGTCGAGCCCTCAGGAATGAAACAACCCGGCTGGCTGCACTAACTGAGGAACCTCTCCACTCCAGCCTAGGCGACTCGGGCATGGCTAAAGTAATTGTCTTGGCATGGCAATCTAGCACGTCATGATAAGGAGATAGCCAATCCATGCCCAGAATAACCTCAAAATCAACCATGTCGAGCAATAGAAGGTCTGCTCGGGTCTCGAACCCACAGAAGATGACCACACAAGACCGATAGATCCGGTCTACCACCATAGAATTTCCCACAGGAGTGGACACATATATAGGAGAACCCAAGGACTCACGAGGAACATCCAGAAAATGAGAAAATAATGCTGAAACATATGAATAGGTGGATCCTGTATCAAATAACATTGATGCCTCTCTACCACATACTGAAATAATACTTGTAATCACGGCATCTGAGGCCACTGCATCTGATCTGGCCGGAATAGCATAAAATCTAGTTGGAGCACCAGAAGACTGAGCTCCGCCAGAATGAACAGGGGCTGGCTGACCTCCCCCAGACTGGCCTCCACCTCTAGGACGACCTCTTCCGACCTGTCCTCCACCTCTAGATGGCCTAACAGCTGGTACTAGACCCATAGCTTGATAACCCAGCTGCACTGCTTTTCCCCAGAACCTGGGACAATGCCTCTTCATATGACCTGGATCCCCACACTCATAACAACCTCCAGGTATCATAGCCTGCTGCCCCGAAGAGGAACCCTGAATGGCCGGAGAGTGATGTGTACTCTCTGGCATAGCATTGAAGTAGGGACTGTGGGATCTCGGATGACTGGAATAACCACTAGGTGAACTCTGAATAACTGGAGGGCGGTAGGAACGCTCTGGAATGGCGCTAAAATGAGGCCTCACTGGAACATCTCGGGGAGGTGGTGAGGGTGCTGAATATGGAGGCCTACTGGGCTGACCTCTACTAAACTGACCTCTGCCCCTAGCTGGGGCATCTCTGAAATCTCCGGAGAATCTGGCTCTCTTGTTCTGCTGACCCTGCTCTCTGCCTCTTGATCGATAGCCCTTAATCCGACGAGCTATCTCGACCACCAGCTGATAGGGAGTCCCCATCTCCACCTCTCGGGCCATGTTAGCCCTAATACCTGAGTGCAGACCAGCTACAAATCTCTGCACTCTCTCGGCATCAGTAGGTAATATCATGAGTGCATGGCGAGACAACTCTAAAAATCTAGCCTCATAATCTATCGCTGACATCTGTCCCTGCTCCAGCTGCCCAAACTAATACCGCAGCTCTTCCCTCTCAAAGGGTGGGATATACCTGTCTAGAAACATCTGAGTGAACTGCTCCCAAGTGATAGGAGGAGAATCTACTGGCCTGCTGAGAATATAGGACTGCCACCATCTGCGAGCTCTGCCCTCTAACTGGAAGGTAGTGAAGTCCACTCCATGGGACTCTAATATCCGCATATTGTGCAGCCTGTCCCTGTACCTGTCAACAAAATCCTGGGCATCCTCGCCGCGCTCACCCCTGAAGACTGGAGGGTGCAATCGAGTCCATCTATCCAATAACTTCTGCGGATCACTATCCGCAGCTGGTCTGGGATCAGGTGCTCCTGCTACATGTTGGACCCCACTCACGGGCAGTGTACCCGGGGTATGATGTAATGTTGCTGCCTGACCTGCAGCCTGGGCGGTAGGAGTCTGGGGCCCCTCCCGCCTGAGATGTGGCAGGATCTGCTGGAAATAAACCAGCCTGGGACATAGTGTCAATAAACCGCATCATACGGCCCATGATCTCCTGGAAGTCTGGCGCCGTCATAGAGTCCACTCGAGCAGGATCTGCTGGGGGCACCTCACACTACTATTCTATAGTAGTATCCTCTGGTGGTGGTGCAACTGGGATAGCTCTGGGATGCCCTCTCCCCTACCTCGGGCCGGTTCCCTCCCCCGATTTCTGCCACGGCCTCAGACAACAGGGGTAGCGGCCCCTCCCGGATCTGGAACATCGGATGCACGCGTCCTCACCATCTGTGAGAGAATACAAGAATGAGATTTAGTAAACCATCGACTGCACGATAGAATAAAAATAAGGAGAGGTTTCCTAACACCCTATAGCCTCCTGAAGATAAGTACAGACGTCTCCGTACCGATCCGCACGACTCTACTGGGTTTGCCCGTGACTCTTGAGACCTACGTGAACCTGGAGCTCTGATACCATGTTTTCACAACCCAAAATACTACCTTAGGTCGTGATGGCGCCCAACACCGTGGTTAGGCAAGCCGACACTCGGACTACTAAGTATTTTCCCATATTTGATTAAACATCTCAACACGTGCTAAGTTTTAAAGTTCAAAACATTAATTTAAAAGATAATTAGCCAACTTAACCAAAAGAAGTCATAAAGAGGAGTGAGCCAATATATATATATATATATATATACAAACCCGCAAACTATAATATCTACCACGTGTGTGCTAGGAACTAGTGTCACAAGTCCTACATGCATACTAATAGAATATGCAAAAGATATAATATAACTGTCCCACTGTCTGGAAGAAATAGACGGGAATAACAACAGAAACTCCATGGTGCTACTGAGGAACGTCAGGAGAAGCAGCTCACCGTGATGTGAGGTCCAGTCTATACTTAGAATCGAGCTCCGGTGTGTCAACCAGATGCACCAGCCTCAGGACCTGTACAATTAAGTACAGAAGCGTAGCATGAGTACATAAATAAATATGCACCCAGTGAGTATCCCGCCTAACCTCGAAGAAGTAGTTACGAGAGGTCGACTTGACACTCACTAAGGTCCAACAAAATAATTAAACAGGATATGAGATCAGTAAAAGGTGTACGAGGATGAAAAAAATAGTAAACATTAAAGATAACTGTAATTCAAATAAATACTGGAAGTAAATAAACAATTACCCATACGAGGATGAAAAAAATAGTAAACATTAAAGATAACTGTAATTCAAATAAATACTGGAAGTAAATAAACAATTACCCATTTTTTCTTTTTAAATAACTGCCCACTCAATATCCATGAAAAATCATTAACAATTTAGCATGCGCATACAGGATAAGGACAACCGGCCTAAGCCATCATAATAATCATATATGTGCAGTGTCGAGGGTCGACCGGCCCGAACCATAATGTATCTTTCAATCTCGCCGTGGCGTACGGCCCGCTCCCATGCGAGTGGAGAAAATAACACTCCGCTCGCGGAATGTAAATTGCGAAGCGGTCACATGTACACACAATCCACACAATATTCTTCATAAATTACTTTTCAGTGAACAATTCCTTTAAAATTCTCAAATTCCATGATCTCAGGGAAACAAGCCGCATACAACATTAATTCATCAAGCATATAGTTCATTTCAAGGAAAAACACAAGGCATGGTGTAGGCCTAACTACCCGAACATAACAATAATAGCCGCTACGTACAGACTCTCGTCACTTTGTGCATATGTAGCCCCCACAAACATTAGCACATAGTCATTTAAATAACCTAGGGGGACAGTTCCCTCTTACAAGANCATTAATATGTGGTTTTTGTATGATTTCATGGCTAATTAACGAGTAATTCCCTAAATTTTCATAAAGCCCTAGGTTACTACTCAAATCCTTGATTCTTCACTAATTAGGTAGTTAATTCAACTAGGAATTCATGCATTAACTAACTTTAGGGTAGAATTCACTTACCTTTTTAGTAGCTAGGTCGTGGAGCTCTTTCCCAAGCTTTCAAGGTCTCTAGTGGAGGAAGAAAATGGGGTGAAATGAAATGATACCGTGTTTTAAAGAACTCACTGCCTACTGTGGTTCCGCACCTGTGTCTCAAGGACCGCACCTGCGAGTAAATGCTCGCACCAGCGGAAATGGGACAAGGGGCCTGGGCTCGCACCTGCGGAACGGAGTCCGCACCAGCGGCCCCGCACCTGCGGAAAAGAGCCCGCACCTGCGAGAGGAGGGCAGCCCACCTGGAGGTCGCACCTGCGAGGCTGGGACCGCAGGAGCCATCCCCCACCTGCGACTGGGCAACCGCACCTGCAGTCACACCAGAACTGGTGCACCAGCAATTGCTTTAGCTGGTTTTTGGCCTCGTTTGGTGCCCGAGAGGCACCTGGGCCCACCCGAGCCCCCGTCCAAATATACCAACAAGTCCCAAATCATAATACGGACTCGTTCGATCCTTCAGAACACCCAAAACAACTCTAAAACTCAATCACATCTCAAAACCCCTAGAATCAAACTTATGAACTTTAAGTTTTCTTGAATTCGCTAACAATGCGCCGAACTGACCTATACTACTCGGAATGGCCCCAAATTTTGCGAGCAAGTCATGAATGACATAATGGAACTATTCCCGATCTCGAAATTCTGTTTGGACCTCGATAACACAAAAACACATCCCAAACCACAATATGTACTTAAGGAAACTCTTATTTTGCTATTGGGCTCTGAAACGCTCCCGGGTCATCCAAAACCCATTTCGAACATACGCCCAAGTCCGAAATCATCATACGAATCTACCGGAACTGTCGAAACTCAATTCTGAGGTCGTTTACTCAAAATGTTAACCGAAGTCAAACTTGGCCTTAAAGGCCAACCTTAAGGAACCAAGTGTTCCTATATCACTCTAAACACTTCTGAATCCCGAACCATCCGTCCCCGCAAGTCATAAATCATAATAAACCGCTATGGGAAGTTTCATTTAGAGAGACGGGGTCTGACAACGCAAAACGATCGGTCGGGTCGTTACAATTTCATTATTATGGCATGAATGGTCATTGATCACGTACCTATTATGATTACGCCAAAATATTTTGGCAATGTGATTACTTAAGGATAACAGTAATGCAAGAAACAGATCTTGCATATAATTTTGACAATGACCATAATTTATAACTTTTTCTTTAAAAGTGATATTCACCATATGGATGTTGATGAATATGTGGTAGTACCAAACTAATTGAGAGCTCCGGAAGAGTTAATTATTATTATTTTGGAGGAATACAATTGATTATCATGTTAATTTATTATATATATTGTAATAAATCTCAAAAAAACTTATTGAGTTTCTAAAGTATTCACGAAAGCGATCGGTTATACTGAGACTATAAATAAAGGAAAGATTTAATATCTTTTATTACTACAACTTGTAGCGGGGTAATATGTATGTTAAAGTTACCCGCTTTATTCTTCAGTTTGTACTACACAAATAAAAGAATACCACAATAAAGTGGATGTTTATTGATGTAAAAACTCATATCATAATACACTTGGAGTTTACTGATAATTGCACACGTCATGGTGTAAACCTGAACTTTATCAGTATTGATAATTTATTCAGTTGGCATAATTGGTTTAGGCATATCAATTTAAGTATGATGTGCAAAAATAAAAGAGAATTCACATGGGTAAATATTAAAGAACTAGATAGTTTTGTATGGATTCTCTTATGTTGTTTGTTCCCATTAATTAATAGATCAACTAAAATTGGGATTGAATCTCATGAATGCTAAAAATATCAAAGGTGAATATGGGCCCATTCACCTGCCATGTATACCACATAAGATGCATCTATGAGATGGTTACATGTGCGATTATTATTAACCTGCAACCTAGTGTTTGCGAGGTAACTGCTCAATAATTAAATGTATAGCATAATTTTCAGATTTTCTATTCAAAATAGTTTATCTTGATAAGTTGGTTTACATCACAACTGGTTTAGAAAAATGACTTATTGTGTGCCTCCACTCAATAGTTAAACTATTGCTTATGAGAACAAAGTTATTTATATCAGTTTGATATACATTATATACGAAAGTATATTACATTCTCCCCTCACAAGTGGTTCAGGGTCAGGAACTAAATAATTCCATCTTATTATTATTGATGTGCGGTGTATATTTTGATTAACACCATAATACACAAAGATGGGTTCCCAAAATTGAGGAAGAAAGTTAGTTTTTCTAACATGAGGGGGAGACAAAATAAACAGTTGGGACAAAATTACGTGGAATGAATTATCATTTGTACCTATAGATCCTTGAAGATAACATGAACTTGAAATTCATAAAAAGATAATCCATCTGCAATATAATGCAAAGCATGGCAAACGCATTTTCTGGCCCAAAGAAAGTAACTATATTCTCACTGAAAATGCTCATATTAGAATAAGTCCCAGAAGGACAAAGTCTATGGTTCGCTTAAAGCATATAGACAAATCGGTTTCAAATAGAATTCTTGATAAAGAAGATGATCAAATGATCAAAATGATCATGATAAGGAGGCAAGTGATCTAGAAGAGCACATGACATAACACTTCATAAAATCTCATGAGAGGTTCAGGTACTTGAAAATATGAATGAAGAGATCTCTATGTTATGTCTTTATGAAAAAAATATTGGAACCGATATGAAATGTTCATCGTCGACATCTATTATAGCGCTAAGTATAGATGAGGATCTTAAGTCTGTCGAATACATACACAAAAATATTGGTCAAATGGAAGAGACAAAATTCGAATAGAATTGGTTTCATATGCAAGACATGTAGTTTTGGACTTGCAGTTCAAACACTTGAAAGTATAAAGTCAATGTTGTGTGCAATTACCTTTATCTATCTTATATGTCTAGCATGACATAAAAACTTGATATGCATCTAAAGTTCATTCATATGGCTTATATGATTTAACTTATATGAAAATTCATGAAGAATTTAAATTGCTTAAAGCATATAAAATTCTTGGTCGTGAAGTACTACATCATAAGTATAATTTGTGAATATTTCTATCTTGCTATAATTATAAGCATGATAATGTGATAGCGAGAATTTTCAAGGTGCAACATATTCATTGAAGGTAATATGGATGATTTGTTCACCAAATCTCTACCAACGTCAACCTTCAAAAAACTATTGTATAAAATCGGGATGCGAAGGCTCAAGGATGTAAATTGATGCTATCATCAGGGGAGTAAATATGTGTTGTACTCTTTTTTTCTTACAAGGTTTTGTCCCATTGGATTTTCTTGCAAGATTTTTAACGAGGCAACGAAAAGGTGTATTTCTATACATGTGTACTCTTGTTCCTTATCTAGAATTTTTTTTCCATTAGGTATTATTTTAGTTAAGATTTTAACGAGGCACATTATCTATTGAATAGACATTCACGGGGAGTGTTATAAATAGAATTCTATTTAAGGTGAATGTCTACATTTTAGAGAGATTTTAGGGTTTGTTACTTGGTGACTAAGTCACTTTTTTCCTATAAATAGAGGGGTTCTATTCCATTGTAATTGATCACAAATCAATAAGAATTCCCTCTCTCTCTCTCTTTCTCTGCAATATTGTTCTTCTTCTTTTATTTTTTCTGCTGCTCCCAAACGCACACGCAAGTATACGTGGTCGTAAAAGTAATAGAATGATAAGTCGAGTGTCGAACCCACAGAGAGTTGTATTAAACTACTCACTAAAATTGTTATTCAATCTGGTCAAAATCAAAGTCCAAGAGTATGATTATATTAAACTAAAATTGTAAGTAATAACTAAATTATCAAGTAACGAGTTGATTGTTGTGTATTCAATAAATACAAATATTCCAGGGTTGTGATCGCTTCACCATTCGTATTGTGTTCTAATTAACTCTCCCTTTCATATAATTCACTCATGGTTGCTAATTAATCGATAATTGCTCTCATAGCCTTCTCCCGAAGTACTATTCACCTATTCTCAATAGATTAACGCCTATATTCCTATGAAATTAATATATTAGAACACATTAAGATTACAATGTTTAATTAAGCACGGTGACTAGGTATATTCCTATCCTAACCAAAAATCCGCTCCCCTGAAGGGTTAAGATTTCGCTTTCTTCAATTTTTCTCTAATCTATACACGGCTTTCCCAAGCATAGCATAGATAGTAAATAGAACCTAACTGTTGGCCAGACAATTAAGCAATTAAACACATAATCGAAGAAACAACCATATATTGGTGAATTATAATCAAGTTCAAGCTAATGTCAAACAACAATATTCATGGCTAAATCACAACCTCAGAACAATGGGTGTTTAGCCACTCATGAAGTAATTAAACAATTGCATAAGTTTTGAATCAATTGAAAATACTAGAATAAATGAAGAACACTGAGAATTCTCCCTTTCCTAACGATATCGTGTGTGTTTTTTCTCCAAAGTGGCGTCAACCCCCTCAAAAATATGTATAGTCTTACTTTTATACGTGTTGGGTAGGTCTAGGGACGAATAAACCATGTCTCGGGCTAAATAGGAAAATTCCCGCCACCGACACCCTGGACAGCGCCAAGCGCCCACCAGGGCGCTGCCTCAAAATTCACTACTATCTCCTGCGCCACAGGTGGCTCAAGGCGCTGCCTGTGGCGCCCAAATTCTCAACTTGCCCAGTTTCGTTTGTTTTGGCTCTCATTTTGCACGTTTCGCCCCCAATTGCTCCCGGATCGTTCCTAAACATAAAAACACTTCAAATTAGTATAAATCATCACATTTAACATCTAAAATTCACGAAATAAAATTAAAATATGGGGCGATATATATAAAATATATATACTTTAGGCTACACATCAACACCCCACACTTAGAATCTTGCTCGTCCTCGAGCAATGGGACAAACTACTACCCTTCAACTCGTACAAAGTTCATTATCAAGGAGCATTTTACTTTTAAATCACACACTTTACCCCTTTGACTATGATCGATACCGGCAATCAGGTATGAACATACAAAAGTTCACATTCTTCCCCTTTTAAACATGCCCAAGTATAACAATTAAATCAATCATACCAACAACCAAATTGCAACCACCCAGCCTCAAGAGTCAACTTGTGACCATTAAGTCCTCTCAATTCACACACTTACCCAACAAGAAAGTTTACAACATTATCAATCGTTCATGGGATCATGTGCCCTCACCAACAAACAAAAGAGTGAATATAGACTAATCCACACATTCAAATATGCTTTTGAACATAATTTAAGGATATCACACAATTGAACCAAATTCACTCACTCTCACAAAGAATTTATATGCATCCTGTGATCGTATCATAAGCTTGCCTGTAGTGTAGATCCCTACTAATTTAAGCTACCCAAATCTAGGATCAATTAGGACTTTTAAGGTTGTAATGTAGGCTAAGGGACGGGTAGGATATATTTAGGAATAGTGACTAACCCTCCTAAGAACTTTAATACACTACATTCACAATTCAAACACATATTATTCTCAACTAATTCACTTGCCACAACCCATATACAACATAGCTCTTTTTCAATTAAGCACTTGTATACTTCCACTAGCACAAATTAATAGGAAGTGGAGGTGTGTTTCTTTTTCTACATACTTTCACTATAATTTTTCTCTTCTTTCTTTACAACAATATTTTTTTCTACACACACTCCATACATGAACGTTCATTGGCTAGTGGCTTTTGATTTTAATTTTAGAGCACCAACGGGCCTTTCTATGGCTCCACTCAAAAACTATTTCCCAATATCTCACCTTACTTCTTTTAGCGACCAAGTTCCTTAGGAGGTAAAGGTGCAAAAAATCTCAAATTAAGAACAAAATAGGGGTACGGCTTGTAATGTGGGTGCCAAGGAAAAGGTCTATAGGCTCAAAGGGGCTAGCAACGGAAAATTTTATTTTTATGCGACAAGAACATCCATGATCAAGCAAGAAAATGCCTACATCATCTCCTAGACTAGCATAACCTACAATTTCGCTTCAATTAACACACGGGACAAGTTCTAAACTACACAGAATAGCATAGAAGATCACTAAGCATCACACACACATTGCACATGACTCAATCACAACGGTTTTGTTCAACTCTCAAGTCAAGAACGCACACATAATTGAGAAAATTAAGCAATATTACACTATGTGGCATACAAGTCAAACAACTGAGCTAAGGCGTCACAAAATAGGCTATTTATCTTTACTTAGGCTTCACATGTCAAACCAAATACAAGGGAAACAGAATGTATGTCATAACCTAATATGCCTGCACCAACCATGTCAATGGGCATCTCAAATTTACCCAGTTTCTTCCTAACTACTCCTAAGAAAAAAATTTAAAGTACCCGGTTCGAGTTACACCCTTGGAAAAGAACTGGTGCCCAAAGAAAAACCAAGGGAT
This sequence comes from Nicotiana paniculata, assembly GCA_005239505.1. NCBI lineage: Eukaryota > Viridiplantae > Streptophyta > Magnoliopsida > Solanales > Solanaceae > Nicotiana > Nicotiana paniculata. Next base: position 32,011 of record ML330450.1, on the reverse strand, counting down.
ACTATCTAACTATCGTTAAAAAAAATCTTGTTGGTATTTTTTTTAATCGGACTTTATCCCTCAAGAAAATTGTCCAACAGATCCATCGTCGGGAAAAGCCCGAGCTTTTTGTATTTTTTTTTCTTTTTTCGTTAACAAACTAACTAAAACTAAGAAAACTAATACCCAATAAATAAACAAAACTACATATACAAAACTAATTAACACAAAAAAAAAACTCATTTATACAAATTATACAACAATCCCACAAGCAGTATTCTTTCCACCCCACACTTAAGTCATGCATAGTCCTCGATGCATATACATTTGAAAGAGCAAGGTAGGGAGAAAAGAAATACTCCCTGTCACTCGGAGTCCTCCGTATCAGCTACTTCCGGCTCATCATCATCGGGGCCTAGAGGCACCAAGGCCAGGGGCCCTATGACTTCGTCACCCCCATCGTCCTCTGTGTCTGAGCCGCGGATTATGTTGGCGTCCTCTGAAGAATGAATGGGGCTGCCAGGTGCAATCCCTAGCATCTCCTTGGACGAACTAGAAAACTCATTGCGTAATTGCATACGCTCCTCATCTGTAACGCCAGCCCTGCACATTAAAAAGTTTAAAGACTTATAAATATACCTGCTGAAGTTTTCGTCCCTCTCATATCTTGCTGCCTGTGTCATCTTGGACGATGTCTCCAGCGTTGATGTGATGTCCAGTAGCCCTGGTGGAGCCTCCACCACCTCATCATAACCTGTGTACTCTGGCACCCCTCGGTCTATCAGATAATGAATGAGTACATTCCCAAAGAAGAACCGTTTAATCTGTTGCCCAAACCTCGTACGGTCCATCTCCCCAAGCATTAATTCACCAACATTGATAGGTCTTCCTGTCATCAGAAAATAAATGACACACGCTCGAGCTCGAGTGCAGTCGCTGCTATGCTCGACAAGCATGAGTCTGGCCTGTACCAAATTCTGCCACACCTTGGCAGTCTTGTTGAAATCTGATCGGACCATGTGAAGATGAATGTTGCCTTGTTTCCTGGTCCATTTTGCATTTGAATCCACGCCACATAAAGTGTGTCGTATCAAGGTGTACTTCGGGCTGCGGACAAATTTTTGTAGTCTTCTTGGATCAACATTTTCAATACCCAAATATCTACATAAAGCCTCCTTATTCATTGGTATATCTACACCCCGTACACGCGAGGTGCCATGCCCTTAGTGCCAATTTACATAGAGTTATCGGACCATGCTCAAATTTGCAGGTTCGGGGCATTTCAAGAGCTTTTCCATGTGCCTTGCACGGAGTTGGCCAATCACCTATGGAAAATTCCTATCCAAAGCCTTGGTGTTTATCCCCATGTCGGAGATGTAGCGACCGTATGGCACAAAATCCCTGTGCCAAACAATTGCCGAATCATTAATTAAGTCCAATCGAGGCCTGGGTCTCTGTGGTGCAAGTTGGGATCCCTTGACCGGTTGCTTGCCCTTAGCTTGTCGTGAAGGGCCTTCTCATTGCTTTCTCTTTTTGGGTGCAGGAGAGGTGGAGGAGGACTTGCCAATGCCTTTGCCCTTATTAGCACCATCAAGAGCCATTTTTTTTCCTGCCAAACAATGAAAAGATGAATATGAGAACTCTCCAAGGATTACACCTAAGGTTGTCGCGCAAGTCAAACAATGACCCCACACTTAAAATCGAAGGTGAAATATACGATATTTCATGATTTTTATTTGAAAAGTGCAAGTGTTGCATTCCAAGACTATGGGTACTCAAGATTTCCCTATGCTATCCATATATATGATTTTATCATGTCTAAGTGAATTCATTTCAATGTGAGCAAGAGGCATGTGTGACTCCACGTTCTACAACTACACAACTATACTACATAAACTAATTTCTACAACAAGTTTATACATAAAATACATAAGATACATGGTGTAAAGACATGAATTTTTTTTATCAAAACTCAATCCTCTAGCATTTCAAAGCATCCCTATACACCCCACACTTATTCTAAATTCATCCACAAAAACACTCGGTTACTTAGACTTCACCAATGTACCCAAAATTATTATTCAAACATTTTTACAAACACCTTGTGGGCATAAAGTGTGAGTTTTAGAATTCAACAATGGTGGAAGATGGTGGCCCTCCCAATTCTAAACGGAATAGAGGGACTTCTAGTTTACTACTCCATATACACAATAAACACATAATTTTCAATAATTTCAAGCCACCCACCATAAAATTTGCTTAACAACTCCATAATGAAAAGAATTGGAGATTAGAGCTCTTGGGGGATGGGGTATGCTTTATTATCTACAAATTAAAAACACAAGCAGAAGAAGAAGAAGAAAAAAAAAATAAGAACAAGAACACACACCTGTCCACCGGCGCCCTGGACAGCGCCAAGCGCCCACCAGGGCGCTGCCTCAAAATTCACTACTGTCTCCAGCGCCACAGGTGGCTCAAGGCGCTGCCTATGGCGCCCAAATGCTCAACTTATCCGGTTTCGTTCGTTTTGGCTCTCATTTTGCACGTTTCGCCCCCAATTTCTCATGGATCGTTCCTAAACATAAAAACACTTCAAATTAGTATAAATCATCACATTTAACATCTAAAATTCACGAAACAAAAGTAAAATATAGAGCGATATACATAAAAATATATATACTTTAGGCTACACATCAGTTTCATAACAATTCTTAAATATTTTTGATAAAAATTCTGCTTCCGCTATTAAAATGGAGTATGTTGTACCAATTGACACACATGTTGGTACGGTGTCGCCAAGTGGTCACCCAAAACTCGTCACACACCAATTTCATATTTGGGCATTTGCCATTTGCTGGGATTTTGGGGCGTGGCGTGGCGTGGGGTAGCATAGCACCGGCAATAGCCAAGCAAGCAAACGTCAGATTATTAGGTGGGCCAATTTTGAAATATGGAATACCAAGTTGGATTGTAAATAAAATTACTCAATATTTTCGATATATGATGTCCCTATTAAAATAGTTATTTCTTTAATTGGAAAAAAGTGATTTATATGGGGAGTGGACGAGAAATTGTAAATAACATTACTCAATTTCTCTTCTCGCTTTATGTGATAATATTTAGGTTATCATAATCATTATTCATTATACATACGGAACTAGAAGAGAGAAGAGCCGTTGAATTATTACACACGAGCAAAGTACGAAATTCTTATTATAGCAATTTAGTTGTTCAATATTAATATTAGGCCTGACTAATTCAGATTAGTATCGTATTTCTTAAAAGAGGTAACACATCCTAAGATCTTTTTCATATTTAGGGCTCGTGTGTGAAATCTTTATTTAGAAGGATAGAAGAAGTCTATTCGTCTAACGATAATTCTTAGTGGTAATAAGTTAATTGCCAATAACCCTCATAGTTCATGCATCCAATAGAGTGAGAGAAGAGAGGATTTATGATTATAAAAGTGGAATGGTCATCTTCCAATACCATGGATCTTGGAATTTCTTGTAATAGTAGCAGCAGCGTCAGCTTCTACGTACTTTTGCTTTCCTACCTTGTATTAGAGTAATAATTTCAGCTCATTCATCTTCGTGATCAGCTTCTTTGTCTATTGGACATTAAATTAAAAAGAAAAAAGATTTACCTATATATATACGTAAGATACCAAATATATTTTCTCTTAATAATTGAATAAAAGTGTGATAATATGAGTTTTACATGTCACTTCCTATTTCTCTTTCCTAATAAAAATTTATTCTATATCAAGTAAGTTTTCAATAAATCATGTCAATAAAGAATAAATTATGATTGATATTGAGTAATTTTCAAATATAAATATTGAAGAGGAACCTTAGAATAACAGTAAAGTTGTTTGTGTGTGACCTATAGGTCAGGGATTCGGGCATGAAATTATCCACACCCCGACATCACATCCCTTTAGGGTGAGGTCCTTCTTCGGACCTCAATGGTGGAGCCATAGTGTTGGTTTCGGGTTCGGTCAAACCCAGTAGCTTTGGTTCAAATTATGTATTTGTCTTAAATTTTCATTAAGTATGTATAAATTATTAATTTAGAACCTAGTAACTTAAAAAGATTAAGATCCATAATGTATAAACTTGAAATTCTTGCTCCGCCTCTGACACGTCTTGCGTTAATGCGAAATACTCATGCACCATACAATCTTTTTTAGTGTTACAGAAAATATGATGTAGCATGGAGTGGGAGGGTAGTAATATTAAAGGCGCGGGGGTGTTGTCCATAATGTAATGTCTAGAAAAACTAGTCATGAATTATTGTACTCTAATATTGATAGCAAAAGGATATACTTACTCCTATTTGTGTTGGATAATATCAGCTCTAGGAAGAAGAAATTATAAATAAATTATTTAGCCTTCTCCCCTCTTTCCCTTTCTTCGTGAAAGTGCAGTTGCTTATGTCTTCACACTTTTCCTTTCTCTTATCTAAACATCAACAACCTTATCCTTAGCATTCACTTCACTTCTTACCTAGTTTTCCTCATGATACAAATAAACAAGTTTCTCATACCTGCACAAGACATCCATAATTATCTATGTATATTTCTTGTGGCCTAATCCATTAAATTTATTTCAAATATATGGAAAACTATTGGGGTCGTTTGGTATAAGGCATAAGAAGGTATAGTGTCGGTATAAAAGTTTAATACCATCTTAATATTTTGTTTGGTTAACAAATCTGGTATAAGTTATCCCGAAATTAAAATTAAAATCGGGATAACTTATACCTTGTAGAGGGTGGGGTAGCGCCACGATAACTTATACCTTCTTCTTAGAATTTATGCAATTACCATTTTTAACAAAACATACCAAACAGTGGATAAAAACAATATCAAAATAACTAATTCCAGCATAACTAATCCCAGCATAACTTATCTCAGCATAACTTATCCCGACATAAGTCGTATTTAAACCAAACGACCCCTATATGTGTCAAAGTCTTTGCTTTGCATACGGCGTTTTCTTTTATTTGCTTTGCTTTGCACACGACGTTTTCTACTCTAGATGATTAGTATTAGGATGTAGAAAAATGTTAACTTCTTATTTGTGATTTCGTAGTTGTATTATATTTTAGTAGTTAAGAAAAAAAAATAAAAAATTGGATTCTTCCCGACGATGGATCTCCTAGATAATTTTCTTGAGGGATTTAAGTCTAAAGAAAAAAGACAAAAAGATTTTCTTTATAGGTAGTGTAGTAATTTTCCCTTCTTTTTTTTTTGTGTCACGGTTCTTTTTCAAGGGTTTTGTTTGAACCGGGTGTAGGTAGTTTTATTTGTTTTAGGAGAGGAACCATTGTGATGTGAATTGAATTGAAGCAATATCTTTTGACTTTGTTATGCCTTGAGAATAGTGAGTACTTTGGTTGTGACGCTTATGCTCAATTTTTTACTCTTGTATAAGTACCTTAAATTGTATAATCTTAAATTTGCTTAACTGCTTTGACTATAGTGTCTTGATGAGTCCAATTCTATTTGAGTTATGTGCCATGTGTGTGTGAGGTTTGTATGTTATTCTGTGCATTGCATTTGATGTCTAGAACTTGCCATGTGTGTTTACAAAGCGAAATAATAGTTTTGTTCAGTCTCGGAAGTGAGATATGCGTTTCTTTGTTGAGCCAAATATATATATTTTACCCGCCTAATTGTTATGTATCGTATTTAACCACGTTGAGCCTGTAATCCTGTTTCTTTGGCAACCACATTACAAGCCTTACCCATTTATTTGAATTAACCATTTATTTTAACCTTTTTACCTATCATGAGCACTTGAATCGTTATGAACTTTGTAAAAGTTAAAGTGTGGGGTGGTTAATTTGGCTTTTGAGTGGAACTAAAGAAATGAAGAGAAAGGTGCACTGTTTTGAAAAAATAAGAGCCACTTGAATTGAAAAAAAATATATATAGTTGTATTGCTGTGAAAAATATTCAGTGATAGTGGTGACTCTTGATGTAATTGTGCTTAAAGAAATATGGAGTTGATATACATTGATGTGAAGGTGGAGTTTTGGTTTGACATAAGTATGGAGTTTGAATGTTAAAGTATATGTATTAAAGTTCTTAGGGAGGTATAGTTACTCATATCCAAATGTATCTTACCCGACCCGCAGCCTACATTACAACTAATGAAAGTCCTATTTGATCCTAGACTGAATGAGCTCAATTAGTAGAGTAATACACTACGGGCAAGCCTATGGTGCATCTTTTGTAGCATATGAATGTTTATTTCTGAGTGAGTGAATTCTTTCTATCTTGAGTTCCTAATTGTTCTTAAATTGTACTGTATGTGAAATACTCTCTTTTGTTGCGTGAGGGCACTTGATTAATGAAGGAAAGGTAATGTCATTGACCTCTATATTAGAGTAAGTGAGTGAATTTTGAAATAATACATGGTACTTGTGAGTCAAATCTTGAAGTGAAGATGTTACACCCTTGTGCTTAGTCTATTTTAAAGATTCTTGGAGTGATGAGTTAGGAGGATTGTTTAAAAAATGTTGTGCCTATAAGTGTAGTTTGATTGCTCGAAAACGAGCAATATTTAAGTGTGGGGTATTGATGTGGGGATATAATTCCATTATTTCGTACATTATGTGCCTTGCATTTTACATGCTTTAATGATAAATTACATTTTATTTGCGCATAATGGAGTTTATTTTATGTGTAGGTGAATTGGAGATAAAAGCAGAACAAAAGGGATACTTAAACGCTGAAAGTGTGCTCGAGAATAGTGAAAAGGAGATACCTAGCGAGGCCAGGAAAAAACCAGGGTGAAGCTGGTGTTAGACTGGCGAGGCCAGGGTAAAGCAGGCGTTAGCCTGGCGACGCCAGGCCTGGGCCCAGGTCCATTCCGAGTTTTGAAGCATTATTTCGTCTCCTAGTTTGACTGACTTGACCTACACGTTTAACACATATAAATAGACCTAAAATGCGAAGGGTTTTTTTTGGCAACCGGAGGCAAGAACATCACGTGGATAAATTTTGGAGGAGAAAATCATAGAGTTGTTCATCCCTTTTTATTTTCTTTGTAATTTGTTTATGCAAAATACTTGAAAAATTATTACTACGAACATGAATGGCTAAGCACTCTAGTTCTAGAGTTGTGGTTGACATGATTATTAACGTTTATTAATTACATCTTCGTCTATTCAGATTATCATCTTGTAGTTATTTCTCTAATTCTGTGCATAATTGCTTAATTACATAGTCAGCAGTTGAGTTCTATTTACTATCTATGCTATGTTTGGGAAAGCCGTATTTAGATTAGAGTAGAATTAGAGAGAGCTTTTTTCTGAACCCGTGGCTCGGGGAAAGATTTCGCGGTTAGGATATGAATATATCTAACAATCTTGCTTAATTGAATACCGTATTATATTCGTTCATGATAGACTCAATACCACAGGAATATAGGGTTGATATATTGTAGGCAGGCGTGTAGTATTGTGGGAACATGCTATTCATATAAACGATCTGGTTAATTAGCAACCATAGATAATCTGGATTAACGAGTGTGATTATTGAACTTAATAGGATTGATAAACCAACCACAACCCTGAAATTTCTATCTCCTCTGAAGTAAAATATCGTCATACAAAATTGCATTCTTGATAAATTAGTTATTATTTGTTTAATTTCAGCAATAGTAGACTAATAGAAAAATATTACTCTTAAATATCTTGGAAAATTAATTGATTTTAGTTTGTTTAGTTACGATTAATCTAAGTCTCTATGGGTTCGACATCTGACTTTCAAGTCACTTTATTACTTGACGGCCACGTATACTTGCGTGTGTGTTTGGTCCCAACAATTTTTTGGCGCCGTTGTCGGGGACTTAGTTATTGATTTTTTAGTTAAGTTAAGCTTTTATTCCTTATTTGTTCAATTTTTAATTTTTAGTTTGCTTTATTTGTGATAACGTATGCTCTTCTCTTGAATGCGGAGGAGTAGAAGCGCAAATAATCTCCTTCCTCTTGATCCTGAAATCGAACGAACACTTCATAGAGTGAGGAGGGAAGTTGAAGCTAGAACTAGAATTGAAAGAGAGTTAGACATCATAGTTCAACCACATCCGATAGAGATGGCAGGTAATGAAGAGCGTCCGGTGATAGAAGCTGCAAGGCCCAATATGGCTCTTATGACTCAGGCGATTGTGAAGCCTGATATCACGGATCACTTTGAACTCAAACAGTACATGGTACAGCTGATTCAATCCACGGGGCAATATGTGGGTCTATCTCATGAAAACCCGCAGAAGCACATTCAGAACTTCTTGGAAATTACAAACACTTACAATTATCTGAACGTTTTCAAGGACTATGTCAGGCTGACATTGTTTCCCTTTTCACTGATGGGGGAAGCTAAAGAATGGTTGCAAAAAGATCCCACAAAGTCAATCCACAATTGGGATGATCTAGCAAGGAAATTCTTAATCAAGTTTTTTCCACAAAGAAGACAAAGTCACTGAGGAGCCAGATTCTTGGGTTTCAACAACGAGATGGTGAGACTCTTCGACAAGCTTGGGATAGATACAAGAAGCTACTCAAAGACTGCCCACACTATTGTCATACATATGAGGTGTTGGGTCACACTTTCATTGATGGGTTGGACGAGGCATCAAAGATGAATCTTAACTCAGCATGCGGGGGTAGCTGTATGGCAAGACCATATAGTGAGATCTAGATCCTGCTAAACAATTTTACTGCTAATGATAATAATTGGCAAGGAGATGGGGAACCACGAAGAGCATTTAAAAAAAAGGCAGCAGGTTTGATCGAGCTTGATGACTTCTCAACAATGAGGGCAGATATGGCAAGATTAGCGAATAAGATGAATAAAATGACAATGCACCAAGCACAACAGGTGCAACATGTGCAACATATGTCTACTTGATGCGAGTTATGGGGTGAAGGTCACACAAGTGACATATGTCCCATGAATCCTGAATCCATCTACTACGAGGGGCTACAAGCTAGAGGGCCGATGAATCAAAATGCTCAATATGGTAACACATACAATCCGAACTGGAGGAATCATCCTAACTTCTCTTGGGGTGGAAATCAGAATATCAGGCCTCAAGCGAATTACAATCGTCCACCTCAATCCCCACAACAAGCAGATGAGAGTTTGACTGACATGATGAAAAATCTCTTGATAGAAAATCAGCAATTACGCACAGAATTCATAAATCTAGAGAGGCAGTTTGGGCAAATGGCTAACAATCAGAATACTAGACCTGGAGCTCTTCCAAGTGATACAGAGAAAAATCCTCAAGTCAATGCAGTGACGTTGAGAAATGGGAGAGAGTTGATAGAAGTGCCTAAGAATAAAACTGAGCAATCTGGGCTCGAAGAAGAAAGAGTGCCAAAACTTGTAGAGGTAGATGAGAGAAACAAAATAGAGCCTAAGGCAAAATCAGAGAGGGCGACACCCCCTTTTCATCAAAGATTGAGAAGAAGAATGATGACCACATGTTTCACAAATTCCTAGATACGCTGAAGAAGATACATTTGAACATCCCTTTGGTGGACATGCTCCGTGAGGTATCAAAATACGCAAAATATATTAAGGACATAGTGGCAAATAAAAGGAGGTTAACTAAGTTTGAGACTGTAGCACTTACTGAGGAGTGCACTTCCAGGATTCAATTTCCACAAAAGCTTAAGGATCCGGGTAGTTTTACCATCCCCGTGAGGATTGGTGAATTTGATGTGGTTAGAGCCTTGTGTGATTTGGGTGCAAGTATCAATTTGATGTCGTTGTCAGTGTTCAAACAATTGGGGTTAGGAGCTTCGAGACCCACCATGGTGATGCTACAGTTAGCTGATAGATCTAATGTTTATCCTGAGGGGATAATTGAGGATGTCTTGCTGCAGATTTGGAAGTTTATTTTTCCTGTAGATTTTATCATCCTAGATTACGTGGCTGATGAGTTAGTTCCTATCATCTTGGGACGGCCTCTTTTGGCAACTGGAGATGCAATTATCAAAGTCCGAGAGGGTAAGATAATCCTGAGAGTGGACAATGAAGAAGCAGTCTTCAATGTATATCGAGCCATTCAGCTTCCTCGTCATTATGAGGACCTGGCCATAATTTTGGTGGTGGAGATAAATGAACTAGCCGTAGAGCCAAGGGTGTTTAAAGAAGATGCATTAGAAAAGGCATTGACGTTGTTCAATCACTTGGAACGTGAAGAAGAGGTTGAGGAGATGTTGCTCATTTTGGATGCATCGTGTGAATACATAAGAGAAAGAACCCAATTTGAGCCTCTGGATAGACCAACCAGCTCGCCTCCTAAACCCTCAATTGAGGAGGCCCCAAAATTAGAACTTAAACCCTTACCATTTCATCTTCATTATGCATATTTGGGAAATTCTAACACTTTACCTGTGATTGTTTCTTCTCATTTGTTTGAATTGCAGGAGGAAAAACTCTTAAGGGTGCTGAGGGAGCATAAGAATTCCATTGGTTGGACGATGTCTGACATAAAAGGTATTAGCCCTGCATTCTGCATGCACAAAATACTCATGGAGGAGGGACAAGACTAGTGTGGAGTATCAACGCCGCCTCAATATAATCATGAAATAGGTTGTAATAAAATAAGTAATTAAGTGGCTCGATACAGGTATAATGTTTCTTATCTCTGATAGCTAGTGGGTAAGCCATGTTCAATGTGTACCTAAAGGGGGGGGTATAACTGTGGTAGTAAATGAACAAAATGAATTAATCCCAACTAAGTCTGTGACTGGTTGGCGAATATGCATAGACTATAAGAAGTTGAATAATGTCATACGAAAAGATCACTTCTCTCCCCCCTTCATTGATCAAATGCTTGACAGGTTAGTCGGACAGGAATACTATTGTTTCTTTGACGATTATTCGGGGTATAATCAGATTGTTATCGCCCCGGAAGATCAAGAAAAGACCACTTTTACATGCCCTTATGGCACTTATGTATTTAAGAGAATGCCATTCGTGTTGTGTAATGCACCTGCGAATTTTCAAAGGTGTAAGATGACTATTTTCACTGATATGGTGGAACAGTTTGTGGAGGTTTTTATGGATGAGTTTTCTGTGTTTGTTCCTTATTTTGATGAATGCTTAACAAATCTTGCTAAAGTGATTGCTAGGTGTGAGGAGACTAATCTGGTACTGAATTGGGAAAAGTGCCATTTTATGGTACGTGAAGGTATAGTGCTGGGACACAAGGTGTCCAAAGATAGACCGGAAGTTGACAAGGGTAAGGTGGAAGCAAATGAAAAGTTTCCACCACCAATTCAGTAAAAGGAGTTAGGAGTTTTCTGGGACATGCAGGTTTTTATCGTCGATTTATAAAGGATTTCTCAAAAATTTCCTCTCCTTTGTGTAGGTTGTTAGAGAAGGATGTGTCGTTCAAGTTTGACGATGCTTGTCTGAAAGCATTCGAGGAGCTGAAAAAGAAGTTAGTGAGTTCACCAATAATAGTGTCTCTTGACTGACACAAGCCATTTGAGCTGATGTGTGACGCTAGTGATGGGGAAATTGGGGCCGTATTGGGCCAGAGGAGGAGCAAAGCATTTCAATCCATTTACTACGCAAGCAAGACTCTCACTCCCGCTCAAATAAATTATACTGTGACAGAAAAGGAGTTGCTTGCTGTAGTATAGGCGTTTGATAAATTTCGGGCCTATTTGGTTGGCACCAAAGTCATCGTCTACACAGACCATGTATCCATCGGGTATTTGTTTGAAAAGAAAGATGCTAAATCAAGTCTAATCCGTTGGGTTTTATTCTTGCAAAAATTTGACTTGGAGATCCGAGACCGTAAAGGAACAAAGAATCAAGTGGCTGATCACTTGTCCAAGTTAGAAACTCGGGATCATGTAGCTGAGGGAGATGTCATTAAGAAAACATTCCCAGATTAGCACTTGTTGGTCGTTACTGCTGGGGAGGTGCCATGGTATGCAGATTTTGTGAACTATCTGGCAAGTGGACAGATGCCGCCTGATCTTGAACCTTATGCTAAAAAGAAGTTCTTGCGGATGTGAGGTCATATGTGTGGGATGAGCCATTCATGTTCAAATCTTGTATTGATCAGCTAATGAGAAGATATGTGCCAGAATCTGAAATAAATGTTATCTTACATGAACGCTAGGTGGGCATCGGTCGATTCGGTTTGATTGTGAATGTTATCGGTTCGGCATATCGGTTATCGGTTTATAAATATGCTAAATCGATAACCGAACCGATAAGAAATCGGTTAGTCAGTTATCAATCCTTATCGGTTCGGTTATCGGTTTACCCGATAACAATAAAAGATATCTAAAAATTTCATATTTTTTAATAGAAATCGTGATCATACTATTCAAAAAGTGGAACTGAATTTTTTTCTTAAAAAAGAGGGATTAAGTTTCATTTTTAGTAAAGAAACTTTCTTTGCATTTAAAAATCTCAATGAATGATCTCAAATTTCAAAGTTATAAGTTAGTAGGAGCAAGGAATAAGACATTCAACAAGCTAATCTTACTAACTATCTCAGTGCGGGCGGACATAATTCACAGGAAAATAATAAAATGCTAAGTGCAACAAAAGAAACAAATAGAAAAACCAAAATTTGAACAATCAATTCTTTAAAGTTTAAAACTAAAAATCTTAACTGATGAATTAAGATGAGAAACTCAGAAAAGTTTAAAACTTACTCTAAGGATTAAGGTATGAAGATGAAGAGGGAAAAAAGAAGCAGTAGCAACAAGCAGTAACAATAACAAGATAACAAGAAGACTGAAGCGAAAGAAATAACGTGTGGTAATAGAAATCTAAGAATAAAAAAATACAAGACTTACAGTAATACTACTTTTACATGCAAAAGAAAAACGTTCGATTAGTACCCACTAACCTTCTATTCTAATTCTCGATCTCCACACTCTCCTATCGAGAGTCATGTCCTCGGTAAGTAACGTCATATCATGCTTAATCACCTCTCCCTAATGCTTATTTGACCTACCTCTACCTCTCCCCAAACCCACCAAGGCCGACTTCTCACACCTCTGTGGGATCTGTGTCTCTCATTTTCACATGCCCGAATTATCTTTGCCTCGCTTCCCATATCTTGTCCTCCATAAAGGGCACTCCCATTTTGTCTCAAATAACTTCATTCCTAATTTTATCTATCGTGATAAACCCACACACTCATCTCAATATCCTCATTTCTACTACTCTTATCTTCGGACATAGGAACAATGATCATTGACAATAAGCAAAACATGTCAATTAAATTAGCTTAAGGAGTAAAAAATTTCAGTTGACTTAGGACCCGTTTGGATATAGATTTCCAAATATTTTTTGAAAAAGATGATTTTGGTGAAGTTTGATTTGAAATATAAAATGCGTTTGGACATAAATTTTTGGGNCCCCCCTTCAGCTAAAAAATCCCAAATGATCATGACTTTGCCCAAAAAAAGGCCATAAGCTATATTTGGTCTTTGAAGTTTTGGTTTTCAAAATTTCCAAAAAAACTAGATTAATTATATAAATAAACACATATTTGAAAAAAAAATTGAAAAAAAATTCCAAAACTTATGGCCAAACACCTACTTCGTTTGTAGTTATCTTCCTAATTTAGTAATTTAAATAATTAATTGCTTAAATTTAGATAATTATTTCCTTCTCAAGACACTCGGCTACAGTTGCGGGATATGCTATTAGTGTCTCTATGTTCCAAAAAAATACAACCATTCAGATAATATACAATCATTTGTGGTTGCCTTGTATAGATTCCATAAATAAATAACAATAATTGCTTTAATAATCCTTTTTTTTTTCCTTCAAAAAACAATATTTGGTTATCCTCTTGCATTTTGGCTTTTCATACTCATCAGCACTATAAATAAGGAACAAGAAAAGGCAGCGAAGTACCATTGAATTATTATAAAAATGTACTCCAATACCGTGGATCTTGGAATTTTTTCTAGTAGCGTCAGCTTCCACTTTTGCTTTTCTACTTGTAATTTCAGTTACTTTCATTCATCTTTGTCAGCTCCTTTTGTCTTTTGAGAATTCAGTTTCACTACCCAAAATGGACAAATACAACTCATTCTTTTTTCTGATTTAATTCTTTTGAAGAAATTGATCAACTTTTTCAGCTCTCCTCTTAGTTTTCTTGGCTATTTCTGTAATTCTATGATCGTCAGCAGTGCTATGAAAGTATCATCTTCAGTAGCTATGGTTTCTTTAGACATTTGCAGCAGGTAAATCTTTTACCTTTAAAATTCAAGAATTGTATTTGGGTTTTGTTGATTTTTTTTTGTTTGTTGTTGTTTTGATTTATCAAGAAAAATGCTACTCCCTCCGTCCCGATTTGTGTGATAATGTAACTGAACACAAAATTTAAAAACAAAAATTGAAACTTACGGTGTAAAATATTTCATAGATATTTTGTGGGTATTTATTAAGCATAAAATGGGATAAAGTTATATTATTTATAGAAATGTATTATTCTTTTTGGACAGACTAATATAGGAAAAAACAAAAAAAAAATAGCCCGGTGCACTAAGCTCCCCTTAACCGCGGGTCCGGGGAAGGGCCGTACCACAATAATCTATTGTACGCAACCGTTTCATGCATTCCTGCACGAGGTTATTTCCATGGCTCGAATCCGTAGTATCACATAAATTGGAACAGAAGGAGTAGTTTTCATTTTTCTTCTTATCCTTATTGCTTTCATTAGAAGGGTGTTTGATGGGCTGTAATTTTTATTCTACTTTGTGTTATGTAAAGTTATTTGTGGATTGGAGAAGCATTTGTGCTAGTACTAGGCAAAAATTCCCAAACCCTTTATTCTCTACGATCATCAGGTGTAGTTTTGATGGTCGTGTTGGATGTTGGATTGGGAATGAGGAAGGAAAATGGAACAAATTGGCTGCTCCAAGAAGTACAAAGGCAGCTAGCATAAAGAAGTTGAGGATTTCACCCTTGGCTTCCTCTGCTCTAGCCGAAACCCGAGGGTCGTCTAAAGCCAAATTCTATAAGGAGGTTGGGACTACATTAGTTTCTTGTGATATGCTACTTTATAAATCTATTCTTGTTGTTAAAATGGTAATTTGATACATTGAGTACATCTGAATCCAGTCATTTTCTTTTGTTTAATCTGTTCATGCCATTAAAATATACTCTTCTTCCGTTTCATTTTATGTGGCGGTGTTTGACTAGGCATGGAGTTTAAAAAAGAAATGAAAACTTTTATAACTTGTACTTTTAACATGCCATGACATTTATGTGGCTAAAAGATTGATGTTAAATTGTTTCCGAATGTAGAAAAGTATTGTTCTTTTTGGAGAGACAAAAAAAGAAACAATGCTGCATAAAATGGAACAGATGGAGTATATGAATGGGCCTATCGTTGCTGTCTATTGGAGTATCGAGGTATAAATTTAGAGAATTGACTGAAGTTTCATGATTTGGCAGGTACTAAAAGATGCCAGAGAAAAGTTTACACAGGAGATATCATTTCAGTCTAAGGATAAAGATATTTCCCTTGCAAAGGTAGTTATTCGTCTTGTCAAGCTCTTTTTGTTCAGTGCAGTTGATTCATTGATTTCGATTGTAAACAATTTCTTGGTTTCAAGAAACAGAAATGAATAGAGTTCACTTTGCAGTTCTTTATTTGAAATATTCTGCTTATAAATAGTTTCCAACTTTTGTGTGTGGATGGCGAGAAGCCGGGAATCATCATAAGAGATAAATCATCTTTTTGCAATCAAATTGCTTCTTTCATTTGATTTTTACTTGTATTATCTGCATTCTTAATTGTCTGTCTGTCGTTTTCTTTTATCCGGGGTAGGCTTTGCTCTATGTTGCTTCCGAAGACGAGGCATTTATGGCTTTCAACCGAGAAATCGACGCTTATTCACTCCAAAATGAAAGGAGATCTGCTTCGTTGCCGTCTGAGACACCGGACTGGAAATGCGTGGAAGCCATGCCTCTGGCTGGAAAGAATATGAGCGAGTGGATGGCCGAGTTGGATTCAATTGCAAGGGAAGTTGAGGCAGAGCTAGTTCCGAGAGATATAGGATGCGATTTGGCTGAAGTTTTGGATGCAGTGAACGTAGTCCTTTTTAAGTCGAGGGGTTTCAAAAGGTCTTCTGTGATAGTGGATTCGAAATGTTCATACCTGCATTCAGTATTAAGCTCTGGATATTGCAGTGGTATATCTTAAATCTTCCTTGCCAATATCATCATTAATCTTTGTAATTCGTAAGCCTGAAAGTTCACAGTTCTTCTCGAGTTCTTGATGTTTATTATTGATGCAATCTGACATGCTGTTTTACTTCTGTACAGCAATTTTACTTAGTGTCATTTACATTGAAGTTTGTCGAAGACTTAATCTGACCATTGTGGGATCTCGTATTGGGGAAGATTTCTTGATATGGCCTCAAACTGGAAACCCCGAGGTATGTTGGTCTGAACCAATGGATGTTGTCGATCTTTTCTTTGGCATGTCCGTTCACTACTTTTTATACATTGATGATCTCGAGTCTCATTGAGTTGATATATCTACATTTTGAAACTGTTATAGGAGCTATTCAAGGTTACTTCTGGTCACAGCTTGTTTGGTATTGTTAACGGAAAGTGTGTCAATGACCCTAGATCAAAGGCCTCAGACATCGATAGCGATTCACTGTCAGGGCTTGAGATTGCAACAAACCGAGATATTATCGGAATTGCTTTGGCAAATCTCGTGGTGAGTTTTATTCTTCTAAAAGGTAGAGTCTGTTGGACCTTTTAATATTCATAAATCTCATGGTATTATTTATGAGTATTAATGACGCCATTGATAACTTTGGCAAAATAGTTGATCAATAATCAAATTTATTTTGCAGAGGCTTCACTGGAAACGTGCGTCAAGAGCAAATCATGGTTTGATGCTGACTTCTCCACTTAGGTCTGTGGATAACTCTGATGAGAAGTTTAAGAAGGCGGATGTTTCAAGTGTACCTTTGCTGCGACCTCAAGATTTGAGGTAAAAATCATATGCTCTATTTTGTCTTTGTTACTAGCACCGGTTCTTTTTCCTGATTAAGCAGGCCGACTTTGTATTCCTACAGGTTCATGAAGCTAATTTGCAACCTTGGCATGAGAAAGGGAGAATTGTGAATTTTGGCGACATTATTATATCAACTGTCTAATTCTAACTTACTACAGAAAACAACCACTTGATCTACTATTGCTGCAATATTGCATGGTTTTAATTCCTTCATCTGGTTTTTTAGTTCGTCAAGCATAGTAGGTTCCCGGAATCTATAGCTCCATTTTGGTTTGAGAAAGTCCGTTCCATATCTAAACTACAGTGGTCTAGCTGATAATGTCTAACTTGCACTACTCCTTCCATATGTTAGTAAGAATGAAATTTTCATGTCCATTAACACATCGTGGTATTGTCAGAGTTGGTTATCAATCGAACAGGGGATTCTTGGCATTTGAGTATCATCATTTCTGGTGCATTAAGTTTTATCCGAAGTGCAGAAACATGCAAGAGAACAGCGCTAATAGATTCATTTATTATTGAACTGTTCTCAGGTGGCTATATTATATAGCTTATATAAGACTACAATCTCAGGTGTTCTTTTTACTAGTTTGGCGCAGCTAAGAGACGTCTTTTTCCTAATTATCATGATGAATGTTCTGACCTTAGTTATAGGGGTTTAGTTTGTGTCGTAGTATCTATCTCACGTGTAATGACATTATATCTGGGATGGTACCAACTTTCTAGGCTGGCTATTATGGCGTCACAGAGATTGCTGATTCTGCAGCCGCACAATTGGGCTACGAGGAGAGACCACGGCATGATGTTGTACTATAGCAGGTAAATAACGACACTCAATTTAATATGTTTCTATTCTTTTCCCCAGTTTCTGAAACTTTTCATAGTACTATTAACAATTGACATATGAACAAATATCAGGGAATACGAGGAGGCGGTCCAGGAACTTAGCATTTGCATGGCCTTTGCACCAGAAGAAGAGGCTGAAGTTCTAGAGGCATTTGTTGAGAAATTACACTTATTGCGAGTTGAATCGTCGTGGAAGTCTCTGGGACGTAAAGGTCGGTTAACAGTTACTTGACTCTTGTTTGTACAAAAGCTGAGGTTCTTTCTCACTTGTTGAGCCATACAACCTATAGAATTTTATAGCTGTAACCTCTTTTTTGACTTCTGTAAATATTTCATTGAGCCAATGCTTCATTTGCCGAGCTTCGATTACGAGATGAATGATATAACATGAACAGCTCCTGGCAATGATATTAATTCTCATAGTATGATACTGTTGGAAGGGAAGTTTCCTTCTATAGCCTACTGGTGCTCATTTGTTTGTCATGCCAAAGGATGCCTTAATTGTTTGAGCTTTTAACACATTTGACCAGTCCAAGGCTAAGTTCTTTCTGTGTGACCTATAGATCACGTGATCGAGCTGTGGAAGCAATCACTAATATTTGCATTAGGGTAGATTGTCTACATTACACCCTTTGGGGGGCGGTCCTTCCTCGGACCCTGTGTGAATGTGGGGTACTTTGTGCACCGAGCTGCCCTCTTTGGCCGATCGGCCAAAAATAATTGCCGCTTAGCCGAATATACAAAAACCATACACTGATTATGTATAAAATTCGTTCATTATTTATTAAATTATACATTAATATACAAAAAATATACATGTGCCGGCTATTATTGTGCGAGGCGGATATACAGTATACTGTGTAAAAATCATTAATTTTTTTTTAGCTATTTAACTTTTAAATGCTACTTGTACGAGCTTATGGCTGATTGGAGGATATAGAAAGAAAATGTAGACCATAATTTGCTGCTTAAGTTGATAAGCTTCTAAATTATGATCTACCAAGAATCATAGATTAGAATAATCTAATACTAATAAATTAGCAGATAAATTAAATATGTTACAGATACCATTATTGTCATAATTCTCTTATAAGTTATTATATCAGTCATTCTCCTTAAGAACTGTTATTCTCTAGAAAGCAGGCACAGACCATTCAGATTGTGCTTGGACTAATGGGTTAGGTATTGGGTAGATAACTTTATAGATGTGGACATGAAAGCTGTTTTCCTAATTGGTTTATTTATTGCCATTATTAGCTGGAGTTTGTAGGTAAGATTGAAAAGCCTGTAGCTTCCCCCCCCCCCCCCCTCCCCAAAACCCCCTTACAACGTCAGTCGTCAGCAACGACAACAACAACATATCAGTATAATTCCACAAGTAGAGTATGGGGAAGGTAGTGTGTACGATCTTACCCCTGTCCAGTCGTCAGCAACGACAACAACAACATATCAGTATAATCCCACAAGTAGAGTATGGGGAAGGTAGTATGTACGATCTTACCTCTGTCTTGTGAAGATAGAGATAATACTTCTGATAGACCTTTGGTTCAAGCACAACATCTGGCCCCCGAAAATAATTAGGCGAGAGGGTCAATGAACTAGTTGCAAACCGTGGAGATCAAGGTTCAAATTCTAGCA